>JARHVA010000145.1:3577500-3610000 GCA_037957365.1 Torreya grandis | reverse complement strand
TGGGGAACTTGATGGGCTCAACCATCACCCCTATGTAATCAATGGGAGAGCACTTGACAATGACCTCAATTTGATTGAGGTGGATTCAATACTCCATTATGTTAGATTGGATAGGTAGAGGAAGGGTTTGAACCTACATTATTTAGGTCATGGGCCTAATGAGTTGACCAATTAATCTAATGGGCTTCTTTAGATATGGATATGGTCGTAATGAATCAATGTCATTTCCATATCCCATATCTATTTATGACAGGGCCCTATTGAGCTAATGTGTCATTATGAATCTTATTACATGTGCAATATGACTTAATCATTCAATTGTATTAAACATGAATGAATGATATGGCAAAATTGATATGTTCCAAAGATACGTTCTAAAGAATAATGATAAACCTTTTTGCTATGTTACAATTTGCTCCAAAGAATAAAGATATGTTACAATTTGTCAAGTCGTGTGAAGGTAATATTTCTCTCATTTCCACTTGACTTGACTTGGTGAGATTGATATGTTTTCAAAGAAATGTTCACACAATGTTGACTTTGTGGTAGTTTAATACTTCCAATAAGATAATATTAGGAATTACTACAAAGATAAAAGTTATGTCATAAAGGGTGTAATTTTATGTTTTTAGTAAAGTGGGATTTTTTCAAGTGAAAGAATGTAAATTGGTAAGTGTATTTCATTTAATTTTTTTCAGTGTTGACTTCATCTCAATTTTTGTGTATGAAATATTAATGTAATATTTTAAATGCAAGTGACGATAAAAAAATGAGGTGTTATGTTGCTTCATACAACATGTGAATCAATAACCTTCTTCAAACATGATACATAGAAAATTGGATGGATCCTAGAGGAAGAGGGAAACTTTAACTTATATGCTACGAGACCAATCTTGGAAAACACTTTATAAAGACCATAAAACTCTGATGGAAGTTTTTAATGACCCTTCAACGCCAAACAACACTGGTTATAAGGTTGGAGATGGAGAAAATCCATGTCACCAAGATCAAAATCTTATTCTAAGAGGTGTTGATCGGCATGTTGGTTCAGTGGTTCTATGCTAGATGGAGTTTATCTTTGAGAGTTTGAAGGATAATTGCACATGTGTGGAGTGTGGCATCAACTCCATGTACCTTGGGGCTACATAGAAAGTATGTTTGAAGAGAAGGTGGTGGCTAACCATAAATGACCTCATTTGGCATCATCTTGGTGGTAGTGTGGTATGTAGTGGTGTACCACTATTCAACAAGTGGTAACCATTTGACCTAGTGAGTCTATTGATTTGAGGGCAAACAATATAGATAGGTCTCCAAGCATTTGTTGACAATTTATGTTTGGCATGGTTAAGTTTGTAGATGGTAGGGAAAACTCATTATAAGTTGGGTGCCATAGATGTGGAAAGATTCCTTCCATAAGTGACTTGTAAAGTTGGAATCACAGTCACACACAATTGAGGCAGGTAGCTCATGGAGTTGACAGATCTAATCTTGAAAGGTTTGAGCAACAATGGAAGCAATAAAATGATGGCTAAGGGTGAAAAAATGGGCATACTTGGAGAGCCAATCCACCACCATGATAATCATTAATTTCCTACTTGACTTGGGTAGTCCCTCAACAAAGTTCATGGAAATATTTGACCATACCCTGGTAGGGATAGGCAAGGGTTGGACCATTCCTAGGGTGGTGACAATTTCCTCTTTATTGCATTGGCACATTTCACATCCTACCACAAATTTTTGATGTCATGTTAAGTGCTTTCCCAAAAAAAAATTTAACGATCTTTTCATAGGTTTTTAAAAAAACCTAAGTGGCTTGTTGATGGAGAGGTATGTAGTTTTAATAGAATTATTTGACTCAGTGCTGATTGGGATGCCAATACCAAATATACATTGTGCCTTATATAGTGACCATCTGAAGAGTAATTTTGTCAAGAGACAAGATTAGCAGTCACTTATTGAATGAGTTGTTAAATTTGGGTGTCATGGGACCATTCTTATTATGACTGATGTACCCAATCTAGCATGGGAAAGGATAACACATACAACACAAGGTTGTTTGTTATTCATACTTGTAAGACAACACATTTATGACAACATTGTCTTTACCCTTGTTGTATGTAATCTCATAGTCATAGCCCATTAATTTGGTTATCCATTTTTATTGCTCAGGTGAAGAGACTCTTTGCTCTAAGAAGTACTTGAGGCTATGGTGATTATTTTTGATGTAGAAGTGCCTCATGACTAGATATGGGTGTCACTTGTCGATGGCATGGAGTATAACTAACATCTCTTTCTCATATGTGGAATGAGAAAAGTTTTTCCATGTAAGTCCCTTGTTGGTGAATGTGACATGTTGACCATCCTACATTAGAATGGTTCCAATGCCACTTCCAGAGTCATCAATTTTGATGATAAATGGTTTAGAGAAGTCAGGCATATCTAGAACATGTGTAGTGAAAATTACATGCTTGAGCAGTTTGAAGGCTTGTTTCCTACATCAAACCACTGAAAGGCATATTTTTAACTTTGTCATTAATGGAATGATAATTATTCCACAGTCATAAAAAAATTCTATAATACCTAGTAAGGTAAAAAAATTTTGTGAAGGCTCTTGAGTGTTTTGAGTATAAACTATTTTTCATAGCATCAATGTTTTTAGGATCCACTTTGACACCTTCCTAAGAGACGATGTGTCCAAGATACCCAATTTCCTTTTGTCCAAAACCACACTTGGACTACTTGGAACATAAGTGGTTATTATAAAGGATTTGAAAGGTATGGTCCAAATATATCAGATGCTCATCCATTTATAGCTATAGACAAGAATGCCATCAAAGAAAACTAGTATGAAATTATGTATAAATGGTCAAAACATCTTGTTCATTAAGCCTTAAAAAGTTGATGGAGCATTAGTGAGGCTAAAGGGAATGATGATAAAATCATAATGGCCATCATGAGTTCGAAAGAATATCTTGGTAATATCATCTTCCTTAATGCATATCCAGTGATACCTTGATCACAAGTCGATCTTCATGCAATTCATCTAGTCCCTCATCAATCACCAGACTAACAAACTTGTCCTTGATAGTGAGTTTGCTGAGAGTGCAGATGTTTGGATCTTTTCCTTTGGTTTAGCATGACTTATCCTAGTCACGTGCCTATGAGAATAAGTATTCAAACAAGATAGCTCGATGGAATATCATGTGAGAAATTATCTCATGAATTCACCTGAAGCACACAACTTAAGACTATTTACCATTGGTTCTATAATGCGGTGGTGTATGAATTGAGATTTTTATACTAGGCTGATTAAACAGGGACATAGTTCTAACCATAAACATCATAATATAGCCAATCCTAATCATTCACTCATTCCATACTTAAGCTATTCATCAAGGAAAAAGATGGGTGTAAATTGACAAAATGAGTAGTAGTATCATTGATTTCATACCAAGATTACAAAATGTGTTTTAGCAACACATATGTTCTATCTCATTACATATCAAGATCACCATATGTAGGTCACAATACATATCAATTTCATGACTAAGCTCAACATTACAATTACCAATTACCTTCCTAAGTAAAACTAGGGGGTATTTATACATGGTTTTACCTCAACTATTCTATTTCAGTATTAATATGAAAATGATGACTTGCCAATAACCAGTTCCCCTATATACCCTCTCTATGCTAGATATCTTTTATCATGCCCCTATCTTCTCATGAACCAATTCTAGATTCATGCCTGACTATTCTCCTTCGATGTTCATGTGAACCACTTCCTACCTATCTTCGCTTTTTATGCCCTTGTCCAAGTCATATACTATTGTTTTAGTCTTGCATATTTGGTTCCTCTATGTTTTTTACATCCTTTTTCCTTGCGACTTGATTCTCCCCTACCAAGGCCCTCTCCATCATGTCTCTCTCATGCCCTAGCTCACTTCCACACCTCTATCTTTTGCATTGTTTCCAAAAAATAATTAAAATAAATCAATATAAAATTTAGGGTCCAACATCACCCTCCACTAAGCCACTAGTTCATCCTAGACTATGTGCCATCCTTAGGACCCTCATATTCTAAAAATTTATGTCCTATTTGTTCAACCTATCACTTGATTTATTTCCAGTGGTTGAGGGCAATCTGTAGTGTGGAGGTAATTTCCTCAACCTTGCCCTTTAGTCATTTAATCTCCTTGGGTTGTTCTAGAAAGTCACCCACTTGAGTCCTTAAAATTTCAAGTTTAGCAGTGGCATCCTTGTGGACATCCTCAAATGACCTAAATTTTATGAAAACCTATTCTCTGAGTGCCACAAAATTGGGATTAAGTTTCTAGTGGTGAGCATTAATCTTATTTTCTAGTTCCTCCACATCCTGGAATGCTTTTGCATGCTACACTTTATCCTTTATTATTATAGCATTCTTGACAAGTTGTTGGCATTGGTGTTTCTTTGATTGAAGCCTATCTTCCAAAACTTGGGTGAGTCACACCAATTTACAAAAAAAATATTGGTGATGGGAATTGTGGCACCCACTCTGGCCAAAAATCTCTTACAAACCTCAACGAACTCAACAAATTACTCCATGGCCCAAGTCTACTCCATGATGGGGATTCTCTTGGCCTTTGTATTTTTTTATTAAAAAATCTACTAGGGTCTCCAACTTATCAATAGCTTCACTCATAAGAGGAATCCGATAGCTAAGTTCTAGTTCATTTTGTAGAATTATCTTATAGAGTTTTATATTCCTCACTCAAGACACTATTGTTGCCTCCTACTAGCTCTTGAGCTCTTCTAATTCATGTTCAAGTCTCAACATTGCATTACACTCTTGTCAGTACATAAAAATGAATTCATAGTGCTTTTGCTATAGTGACCTCAAGAGGATGTTTAATGAGGGTTGCACCTACTTGCACTGGTGAACACTGTTAGGGATGCACCCAAAATACTTTAGGAAGATCACCCCCATTCGACATCAAATTTGTGTTCGCTGATAGAATCTCAAAGTGGTGTTCCTCATTATAAACATCCATGTAAAAGTAGAGTTTGCTTTGACTTTGATTGGAGGATTCTTCCTTGGGGAAATATTCCCACATATCCAATTTTTATTTAGGGATGTTTTGTTAAAGATAACCATGAATGGGGAGGTTATCACTCTTATTTTCTTGTTGATGTTTGAATTCCACAACATGCCCTTTTTCCTTGTTAGGACCATGTTTGATTATTTCAACTTCTAGATCAGTTTGCTATTTGCCAATTGGGATATCATCTTGGTCACCAGTGCCTAGGGTTGCACCTCTATCTCTCCCCTCTTCACTAGTGGGACTCTCAATGTACACTTATGTATCATTAAGGGTAGGTTATTCTTGATGTTTTGAGGATTCCTTCTTTGACTCAAGGGTGGATTCCTTTTGGACCTTTTGGGTAGGTTACCTATCTTGCATTGCCTCAAGAGTCCCTGCCCTTTATTTAGATGCCCTAATATTTGATACAAAATTCTCTTGTCTTGAAGGAACAACTATCTATTGGGTGGTATTGGGGCCCTCTTGTTCATGTACTACAAGCATCCCTTGGTCTCTTGGTGGTGATGGGGTAGTACTTTACCACTTAGGTTTCTCCTCTTATGCACTCCTAGTGGCATCATGCCTTAGGCTATTCTCTTTTCTTCACTTCCTTCTTTCAACTATTATTTTTGGTGGAAGGGGAAGGGTTTCTTTGGTGGCCTCATGGATTATTAAAGATTTTTTCTTGGTATTTAGCATGTAATACAACACATGAATGTGGTCCCCCATGAGAATATTGTGTGTGTTGATATCGGTGTTATCTAATTCATTCTTTTCCCTATAGTCCTTCTTTCATGGGTAGACATATAATTATCGAAGAGTATGAGTCTCATTGTCAAAATTTTCAACATCAATGTGCAACTTGTGTGCATCAAGAATGCAATTTGTAGAATTCTTGAAGTACTTAAAAATGAAAGTAGAAGGTAACTTGAGAAACCCTAACAAGTTATCCATGGGCTCCATCCAAATGCAAGAAAGTGGATAATGTTACATAATAACAAATTGAGCTTGATTCCCCATCTGCTTAAGACACTCTTTGGGGATGCACCATTCATTTCCAAAGGCTTCCTTCATCCCTTCGAGTAATCCTTTCATTTTTAGCTTGTGGGAGGGGGTGATGGCACTTGGGTAGATGAACCATTTGAACTATTCTATGGGGGAATTATTCTCTAATAGGTAAACCCAATTCAATTCTTTATTGGCATACTTTGGAACACCAAACTCATCAAACACCAGTAAAAGTAGTATTGCACCCCAAGGAAACTTATGATTGGGAAAGTGATGGGCCTTCTCAACATCTGATTCAATCCTTTCATTAAAGTACTAGAAGTAATTATAGTTTTTCTCCTATGCCATCTATCTTGCCATAAATAGGTGCACCATATGAACCTATTTCCATTTTTCCACACCCTCAAGCTTAGTCATAGCCAAATGCACAACTACCCAAATGGCGAGATCTTGAAGGCTAGAAATGTACATGGCATGGCCCTCCTTTTTGTATTTTAATGCCACCACCATTTTTTCAATTGCCTCTTGGTCCTCCACATCACATTAAAGTTAATGCCCAAACATTATAACCCTATTATCTTGCTGATCCATTGGGAAGTGATTCACATCCTGCACCCTGCAAAGTAAAAATAGTCTTTGTGGATAAGTGAGACCAAAAATCTCACCGCTTCCACAGGCTTCCTAAAATAAGGAAAATGGTAAAGCTAGAACACTCTAGCATCACTTAGCATATTGAATATCATGAGTTCATTAGTGACCTCATTCCTAATGTTCTAGTGCTCAACCTTGTAGTCATGTTGCAAGTCTCCCTCATTTCCAAGTTAACAATGATTGTAGTCAAATACTTGATAAGGGGAAACCTTAGACTCCTAATTATCAGTTTGCACAACTGACTTGGGGTATTACATTTATTCAATTAAAATAGGTGGTGGATGTGGTGTTGTAGCCTTCTTCTTACTCATGTACACCATCATTGGTTCCTTCTCAATGTATGTATCTTCTACTCACTATGCCAATATTTCTTCTTGCACACTGTATTCACTATAAACTTCTTTAAGGATAAAAATAAGATGTTCTCTTGCACCCTTATACTCTTCCTCTTCATGAATTACTTCTGCTTTTCAAATCCTTGTCTCCAATGTGAAAGAAAGTGTGTTTCATCTAGCTGTAATAAAAATTCTAGGTGCACTTTTAGAGATTCTTCATAATCTAATCTTATAATGTGCACATGATCCAAAAATCAAAAGTATTGGTAGAAGAACATTTCAAGAACACACAACTAATAATGCTATCTCTGAGAAGAGATGTTTTATTGCTCAAAATTGCAAATACAACATATGCCTATCTCTTGAAAGAGATGTGTGTCTTCCTTTTTAGGCTACATATCTATTTATACTTATTTTTGAAGGTAGGAGGAGGATGTGGAAGGTCACCAATCTCAAGGGAGATGAAATGGTTTGACTTCCACGAATTACAATAATACAGAATTCAAAAAATTACTATTTTTAGAAACTTACTATTTTTAGATTGAACTACTAAAATTGAAATTTGGGGTACTTTCATTTAGTTTTAGGGGGTCAAAACCCACTGAGCAAATCTCATTTGAATCTCATGGCATTCCCCTCATTATTATATTTCTAATGGTTCAAACAGGGAGTCAAATGGAGCTATGGTGCAAGAGTTAAGGCTTCCAAAACTTATGCCACCAATTGGGGTAGGATCGTCACCTGAATTGTCACCCGGATCATTCCCTAAAGTGTTGTCCAGATCAACACAATATATAAAGAGGGAATAAGGAACTCCACTAGTGGAACTGCTTCAATGCTAAAGTCAAGATTAAAAGGTGTGCTCTTGTTCAATCTTTTTTATGTGGTTTGATACACCCATAAGGTTGTAAAAACTTGATTATCCCATTTTTTGTGACCAATATTGCAAATATTTGTCAATGTATGACCCCCATGATGAAGCTCCCCTATGCAGGGGTGGTCAAATTGGTAGTTTTGTTTTGCCTCTTTCTTGTTGGGGCATCGTTGTTCCTTTATGCCCCAAAAACTAGTTAAGATGATTGGGTAGTGCCCAATCCTCCTTCCGTTGAGCATTTCATATAGAGTGCCCAGCCTCCCAAAGATTATCCACCTCCACCTCCTTTGGGGTTGTAGAATGTAACTGAAGATTTGTATTTTTTATGTAACCTTGTGATCTCTAGATTGTCATGTGTGATTAACATTTTTTTGAGACATATTTTCTCATTGATAAAGAATTTGAAATATTCATAATAACAAGTGGCTTTTTTATATTTATTTAACTGAGAGTGCGGATGCGAGGGAAGGGGAGCGTAGAAGCGGGCGTGGCCCTGAAACCCTAACCTCTGCAGATGTTTCTGTGCTCGCTGGTGACCAGATCTTAACCCGTGGATGGTGGGATATTTGGTACAGAGGTGCAGCACTAGAAGCTTATTCTCTTTGTGCAGATCTGCTCTTTTACCTTAGATTTCTATCTGGTGGCCGTCATGCCGACCATTACCTTGTTCTGAGTGGATCAATGTTTCTTTTTGGAGATATTTGGAATGCCATGGCAGTGATTCCTCTGAGTAAGGGGGAGATATTTGTAGACACTAGGGTAGATGGGTTGGGCGGTGGTGGCGATGGGTTCAGAGGTAGGTTCTTTGTTGGTGGTGCTGTCTGCTTTGGGCAGTGCATTGGTACCCAGTGCTTAATGTTGAGATCTATCATTTTGCATGTTTTTTTATTTTGCTTCAGTCTGCTGGATTGAGGATGGAACCAGGGTGGGTTCTCTTACCTGAGTTGGATGGCCATCCTATTCTGGTATGTGAAGGAATTAGTGTTTGCATGGGGGAAACTCTATTTCCTCAGTGGTTGGTGTTTTAGCCGCGGCACCCTACATAGGGAAAATGGAGAAACCCTAAGCTGTGGAAGAGCCCTGCTCATTAAAAATGATGGGTATGGTGGTTCTGCCTTCACTATTCTAGCGCTTTCAGGTTGTATGCCTGGTTATGTTTAGGTTTCAGGTCATTGTAAAACCTGGAGAGCTTTAACTAGTTTTTTTTGTTGGTTTCAGGTCCATGTAAAACCTGGTTTAGTAACCATTTTTTGGTGCATTTGCCTCTTCTGGTGGTTTGTGATGCTTATCTTTCTTAATCTATATAGGGTTTTGGGGCCCCTTCAAAACCTGTTTTTACCTTAATCTAAAACAAGTGGCTTTATTATTATAACTATTTTGTATTTTAATTATTTTTTATTAATAGTAAATATAATGATACGTTTTAATAGTAATGTTAATAATGAGTAAACATGCAGACATTTAATGTCACCACACTAAAATGTGATCAAACAATTGACAACAAACATATGAATGAAGTACCCTTTCAAAGTATATTTAATAATGTCCAAACTCTAGAAGGTATACAACTAGTAAACATTTAGTGATCATAAAGCTAATCATCATTTCATAAGACTTATATAAAATATAAAATTATTGGTAAAGAAAGAATACCATTAAAATTCCAAGGATCAGAGGAATCAATAGGTGATCCATACTATTCATTCATTGGATGTATATATGTCATTAGCTCGATCCTCACCATTATTTTTCCTCCACGAGGTCTATTCTAGACCATGTGTATATATCACTATATATCTACACGGTCATGCTTGTGTTCCACAAAAAATGTGTGTTGGACAAGTAAATTTAGAGCAGTCAAAGCCAAAGCCTGAATCATATGTCGACACATCTTTCATTTTCTACATCATATGTCAACATGTCAACATCATTCACTTTCTACATCATATGTCGACATGTCAACATCATTCATTTTCTACATCATATGTCAACATGTTAACATCATTCATTTTCTACATTATTAAAAATAAAGGATTTGCAAGAAAAATTCCACGAAAAACGTGGCTCATAAGACCAAAAAAAAAGAAAAAAGAGCAGAATTAAACCTTTCTGCTTCCCATGGAAAATTCATTTTGTGCACTTCAAGTCACTTGACTTGACCTGGTGAGATGGTCAAGCCGTGTGAGGGCAAAATTGATAAACCTTTCTACCTAAAATTTGTCAAGTCGTGTGAAGGCAATATTTCTTTCGTTTCTTAACATTACCCATTTATTCACGCCAAAGAAATGTCTGCATAATGATTTCAATTTACATCTCTGGGTAACCATATTTATTAGGTATATGCTAATTCTTTAAGTGCTAGCTTAATACTTTCAATAAGATATTATTAGGAGTTGTTACAAAGATAAAAGTTACGTCACAAAGGGTGTAATTTTATGTTTTTAGTAAAGTGGGATTTTGTCAAGTGAAAGAATGTAAAATGGTAAGTGTATTTCATTTAAAATTTATGATTGTTGACTTCATCTCATTTTTTGTGTAGAAAACATTAAGAAACATTAATATAATATTTTTAATGCAAGTGACGATGAAAAATGAGGTGTTGTATTCCTTCATACAACATGTAAACCAATAACCTTCTTCAAACATGACATATAAAACTGGATGGATCTTGAAGGAGGAAGGAAACATTAATTTATATGTTACAAGACCAATCTTCGAAAACACTTTATAAAAACCATAAAACTTTGGTGGAAGTTTTCGATGACCCTTCAATGTCAAAAGAGGATTGGTTTTAAGGTTGGAGCTGGAAAAAAACCATGTCACCAACATCAAAATCAGATTCTAAGTGGTGTTGATCAACTTGTTGATTTAGTGGTTCTATGTTAGATGGAGGTTATCTTTGAGAGTTTGACAGATAATTGCAAGTGTGGAGTGTGACATCAACTCCATGTACCTTGGATCTACATATAAAGTATGTTTGAAGAGAAGATGGTGGCTAATCATAAATGACCTCATATGAGGTCATGTTGGTGGCAATGTGGTATGTAGTGTTGTACCACCATTTAACAAGTGGTAACCATTTGACCCAGTGAGTCTATTGATTTGAGGCTAAACAATGTTGATAGGTCTCCAAGTATTTGTTGACAATTTATATTTGGCATGGTTTAGTTTGTAGATGGTAGGCAAAACTCATTATAAGTTGGGTGCCATAGACATGGAAAGATTCCTTCCATAAGTGACTAGTAAAATTAGAATCACGGTCACACACAATTGAGGTAGGTATCCCATGGAGGTGGTAGATCTAATATTGAAAGGTTTGAGTAGCAATGGAGGCAGTAAAAATTTGGTTGAGGGTGAAAAAATGGGCATACTTGGAAAGCCAATCCACCACCATGAGAATCATTGATTTCCTACTTGACTTGGGTAGTCCCTCAACAAAGTTCATGGAAATATTTGACCATACCCTGGTAGGGATAGGCAAGGGTTGGAGCATTCCTGGGGTGGTGACAATTTCCTCCTTGCTACATTGGCACATTTCACATTTTACCACAAATGTTTGATGTCATGTTTAGTGCATTCCTCGAAAAAAATTCAACAATCCTTTCATAGGTCTTTAAAAAACCTTAAGTGGCTCGCTGATGGAGAGTTATGTAGTTTGAATAGAATCATTTATCTCAATGTTGATTGGGGTGTTAGTACCAAATATGCTTTGTGTCTTATATAGTGACCATCTGAAGAGTAATTTTGTTGAGAGGAAAGGTTAGTGGTCACTTATTGAATGAGTTGCTAAATTTGGGTGTCATGGGACCATTCTTATTATGATTGATGCACCCAATTTGGCATGGGAAAAGATAACACACACAACACAAGGTTGTATGTTATTCATACCTGTAAGACAATGCATTTGTGACAACATTGTCTTTACCCTTATTGTAGGTAATCTCATATTCATAGCCCATTAATTTGGTTACCCATTTTTATTACTCAGGTGAAGAGACTATTTGCTTTAAGGACTTAAGGCTATGGTGATTATTTTTGATGTAGAAGTGCATCCTGACTAGTTATGGGCACCACTTGTTGATGGCATAACTAGCATCTCTTTCTCATATGTGGAATGAACAAACTTTTTGCATGTAAGTCCCTGGTGGTGAATGTGATAGGCTAACTATCCTACATTAGAATGGCTCCAATTCCACTTTCAGAGGCATCAATTTCAATGATAAATGATTTAGAGAAGTTGAGCATATATAAAACAAGTGTAGTGCACATTACATGTTTGAGTAGTTTAAAGGCTTGTTTCCTACATCAAACCATTGAAAGGCATATTTTTTAACATTATCATTAATGGAGCAAAAATTATTCTATAGTCATATGTTTTTTATATAACACTTAGTAAGGCCCAAAAAGCTTTGAAGGCTCTTGAGTGATTTGAGTTCAAACCATTTTTCATAGTGTCAATGTTTTTAGGATCCACTTTGACACCTTCCTAAGAGATGATGTATCCAAGATACTCAATTTCCTTTTGTCCAAAACCACACTTGGACCATTTGGAACATAATTGATTATTATAAAGGACTCAAAAAGTATGGTCCAAATGTATCAGATGCTCATTGATTTATAGCTATAGACACAAATGTCATCAAAGAAAACTAGTATGAAATTGCATATAAATGGTCAAAAGATCTTGTTCATTAAGCCTTGAAAATTTGATGGAGCATTAGTGAGGCCAAAGGGCATGATGATAAACTCATAATGGCCAGCATGAGTTCAAAAAACAATCTTTGTAATATCACATTCCTTGATGCATATCCGATGATACCTTGATCATAATTTGATCTTCATGCAATTTGTCAAGTCATTCATCAATCACCAGAATAACAAACTTGTCCTTGATACTGAGTTTGTTGAGAGTGTAGACATTGAGATATTTTCCTTTAGTTTAACATGACTTATCTTAGTCACATGCCTAAGAGAATAAGTATCCAATAAGCTAGCATGGTGGAATATCATGTGAGAAATGACCTCGAGAGCAAGTTTAATGAGGGTCACACCTGCTTGAGCTAGTGAACACTATCAGGGATCCACCCAAAATACTTCAATAATATCATCCCTTTCGACATCAAATTTTAGTTAATTAATGGAAGCTCAAAGTGATGATCCTCATTATAAACATCCATGTAGAAGGAGAGTTTGCTTTGAGTTTGATTGGAGGATTCTTCCTTGGGTAAATGTTCCCACATATATAGTTCCTCTTCAAGGATGTTTTTTTGGATATAACCATGAATAGGGAGGTTATCACTATTATTTTCTTATTGATGTTCAAATTCCACAACATACCATTTTCTCTTGTTAGGATCACATTCAATTATTTCAACTACCAGATCAAATTTTTATTGGCCACTTGGGCTAACATCTTGGTCACCGGTGCTTAGGGTTGCACCTCTATCTTCCCCCTCTTCACCAGTGGGATTCTCAATGTTCACTTGTGTATCATTATGGGTAGGTTATTCTTGATGCTCTAAGGATTCCTTCTTTGACTTAGGGGTGGCTTCCTTTTAGACCTTTTGGGTAGGTTCCTTTTCTTAAAATGCCTCAAGCATCACCACCCTTTGTTTAAATACCCTAATTTTTGACACAAAATGGTCTTGTCCCAAAGGAACAACTGTCTATTGGGTGGTATTGGGGCCCTCTTATTCCTATACTGCGAGCATCCCTTGGTTTCTTAGTGGTGATGGAGTAGTAATTTACCTCTTTGGTTGATCTTATGCAATCCTAGTGGCATCATGCCTTGGCCTCTTCTCTTTTCTTCACTGTCTTCTTTCATCTATTGTTTCTGGTGGAAGGGGAAGGGTTTATCTAGTGGCCTCATGGCTTCCTAAAGCCTTCTTGGTATTTAGAATTTAATACAACACATGAATGTGGTCCCCCAAAAGATTATGGTGTGTTTTTATATCAATGTTATCTAATTCATTCTTTTCCCTATAGTCCTTTTACAGGTAGACATATAATTATCAAAGAATATGAGTCTTATTTTCAAAATTTTCAACATCAATGTGCATCTTTTATGCATCAGGATTGTGATTTGTGAAATTCTTGAAGTAATTGGAAATGAAATCATAAGGTAACTTGAGCCACCCTAATAAGTTATATATCAGCTCCATCCAAATGCAAATGAGTAAATAATGTTGCATAATAACAAATTGAGCTTGAGTCCCCATCTGCATAGGCAACTCTTTAGGGATGCACCATTAATTTCCAAAGGCTTCTTTCATCCCTTCAAACAATCCTTTCATTTTTAGCTTATGGGAGGGGGTGATGGCACCTAAGTAGGTGAACCATTTGAACCATTCTATAGGGGACTTGTTCTCTAATAGGTAAACCTAGTTCAATTCTTTATTAGCGTACTTTAAAACACCAATCTCATAAAGCACCAATAAAATTAGAATCATGCCCCAAGGAAACTTATGATTGGGAACGTGAGAGGCCTTCTCATCATGTGCTTCAATTCTTTCATCAAATTACTAAGATTAATTGTACTTTTTCTCTTAGGTCATATAGCTTGCCACATAGAGGTACACCATATCAACCTCTTTCCATCTATCCACACCCTCAAGCTTAGTCATAGCCAAGCACACAACTACCTGAAAGTCAAGATATTAAAAGATAGAAATGTACATGCCATGGCCTTCCTTTTTATACTTTAATACCAATGCCATATTTTTAATTGCCTCTTGGTCCTCCAAATCCATATTAAGGCCAATGCCCAAACATTGTAACCTTGTTGCCTTGCTAATCCTTTGGGTAGTGATTCACATCTTGCACCTTGCAAAGTGAAAATAGTCCTCATAAATAAGTGGGATGAAAAATCTCATCACTTCCATGGGATTCCCAAAACAAGGCAATGGTAAAGCTAGAACACTCTAGCATCATTCAACATATTAAATATCATGATGTCATAAGTGACCTTATTCTTGATGTTATAGTGCTCAACCTTATAATCACACTACAAGTCTACCTCATTTCCAAGTTAATGGTGATTATAGTCAAAAAATTGATAATGGGAAACCTTAGACTCCCAATTGTTAGTGTGTACAACTGACTTGGGGTATTACATTTATTTAATTAAAAAAGGGGTGGATGTGGTGTTGTAGCCTTATTCTTACTCATCTGCACCATCATTGGTTCCTTCCTGATATATGTCTCTTCTACTCACTGTGCTAGGTTTTCTTCTTATGCACTAGATTCATTAGAAACTTCTTCCTAGATAAAAACAAGATGTCCTCCTATACCCTCATACTCTTCCTCTTCATGAATTACTAGCAAAGGCTCACTTCTCATGGCCTTCCATTTTGACTGCATCAACCCATAGGGTGATCAAAGGTTGACACATAGTCATTCGACTCTCTAAAATGAATACATGTTTCTTGGCCTAAACTTCCTCAACTTTCCTATTTCAAATTCCTTTAATGGTAGATTTTGATACCTATAACCTGCAACTCTCTCCAAAGTATGCCCACAGTCACTATTCCACTCTTTTCTTTTCCTCAAGATCTTCATCTCACTTCCTAAATTTGAATTTATCATTGCAATTTGATGGAAGCACCCTCTGGTGGCTTGAAAATGCTTCATTGAGTCTCTACAAATTTGAAAGTTTTCAACACCAAAGTTCAAAAATGAGGACCCTTCAACCGTATAAATCCTTGAAGGCTTGTTTACATTTACTCTCCCATGCCTTCATCAATTTGATCATTAATGATCCAAATGTAATTCCATGAAATAAACCTAATCAAAAGGTGCATGAATAATTCTATGCTTTATTTTAAAATAAACCAAAATCCTAAACTAAGCTAGTGGCATACGCCCTATTGAAAAAATTGAAGTATTACATATAATGGTAGGGTCGAAGCCAACTACCATTAAAATGGCTTGGAAGAAATTAGCCAATATAACTATCATAACTTACGTGCGCATGTGGGATGAGTGATATGAATGATGAAAAATCCATCATAATGTATGCAAAGTTTACTAAAGTAGCACACAAACTTGGAATTGTAAACCAACACATGCATACCATGAGATAAAGTTTTGTTTTTGAGATGTCAATCATGACTATATTTCTACTTCTACTTTTCAACTCCTTGAATCCAATGTACAAGAAAAAATATTTCATCTAACTATAATAAATCATCTAGGAATGCTTTTATAGATTATTCATCATCTAATATTCCAATGTACATAATACGTAACAAGGGAACAAAGAACTCCACTAGTAGAACTGCTTTAGTGCTAAAGACAAGATTAAAAAGTGTGCTCATTTTCAATATTTTATTTGTGGTTTGAAATGCCCATAAGGCTACATAAACTCAATCATCCTAATTAGTGTGATTGCTATTACAAATCTTTGTCAATGTATGAACCAATATTTTGTTAAAAGTTTCAGTAGTGTCGTTAGCTTGAGGGTGGTATGGAGTGGTCTTATGGTGCACAATCATGAACTTGGTTAATAGGATGTGTATTATCTTATTGAGGAACTAAATGCCATGATCACTTGTTAAAATTAAAGGGCATCCATACCTTGTGATGACATTTTACCAAAGGAACGTGATGGCAATCACAATAGTACAATCATATGTGGGTGCTAATTCAACCTAGAGTGTGAGATAGTATGTGGGTGTTATGATGTAGTAAAAATTGATTCATCTTATATCAGGGCTAATAGGCCCAATAAAATCAACAAATCATTTCTCAAAGGGTTCATGAGAAAGGATTAGATGAAGAGGCATAACATCCCTTCAGTTTGGTTTACCTACGTGCTGAAAAATATCACATTGGATTCCATAATCTTTGACATCTTTGAATAAGGTGGGTCACCACAAGCTATCTAGGAGAACCTTTCATGATATTTCATGACCAGCATAATATCCTCAAGAGACACTCTCATAAATCTTTTTAAAGACTTCTATGTGCTCATGCTATATTATGCACCATCATAACACTTCATCTTAGCCAAGCTTGTATAAGTCTCTACCAATAAGATGGAAAGGTGCTACATATACATTAAGTTACTTTTTCTCCTAGGTGCTAAAAGGGTATTACATTGAACCTATTTTAATAAAATAATCTTTTACTCTAACTCTTTAGGCATGTGAATAAATTGAAAATTTTGTACATCAAGCAAGTCATAGTCAATTGTTTGCACTGGTTCACCAGATTTAATATATGATAGATGGTCAAGATCAAAATTAACCTTGGTAGGTTTCACTACCACATAGAATTGTAATTCCTACAAGAGAACAATCCACTTGAAAATTCATCCATGTAATAATAGTTGATTAATAAGGTACTTGAATTACTCATTATCGATAAAGAAGGTGAATGGAGTGGCCAACAAGTATTGGCATAACTAGTATAGTGCATACACCATGTATAATGCTTTTCATTCTATAGTGGATTAATTTTTTTTAGTCGGTGTTAGCTTGTAACTAGTAAAATATATAATATGGTCAAAGTTCCCTTCCCCAGGTTGTGAAAAAAATTTGCTTTCCACCATGCTAGAAGCATTGAAGCCTACATGAAATGGTGTTGTCAAGTCTAGGACTCCTTCAAGGCCTTGAATGCTTGTTGATGTCTTTTGTTTCATATAAAGAGGCTATTCTATTTGAAAAAATCTTCTAATAGAGATACAATGTTAACATAACTATAAATGAACTTACGATAATAGCTTGTATGACTAGGGAAGGTGTGGACCTCATGTTGAGTGGTTTGGGTTGCGAGTTAAAAAATAACCATAATCTTGCCTAGATCCATGAGTAGTCCATCCCAATAAATTATGTGCCCTAACAAGATATCAAAAGGTGGGGCAAAGATGCACTTCTTTAGGTTTAAGGAAATATTAAGTTGCCAACAAAACTCAAGCATCAGATGCAAATTAGCAAAATGATCATGCACTAAGCTGTATACAGTCCAATCATCTAGATACACTTGAAGGAACTTGTAGATGAAAATTTTAAAATATTCCACCAAAATGTGAGAAAAGATTACAAGTGTGTTCTTTAATCTAAATGGCATAACATTATATGTAAAGGACCTTCATTCAGTGGTAAAAGTGGGTTTTACCTTATCTTCCTCATTAATTTGTACCTGATGATATCCTAAAAATCCATCAGTGAAGCTATAATTTTCACATCAAGTGACACCTAAAATTTCCACCATGAACGGTGTTGGGAATGGGGCAGTGACACACACAACATTGAGTTGTCTATAATATACACAAACACATATTTAACCATCCTTATTGATGCTAATTATCATGAGGCTAACCCATTTAGATTCATCAATGGGATTGATAACCCAAAAATGTAACATGTCATCAATTTCCTCTTTAATGTGTGCACACAAATTAGGATTCATTTGATATGGTCACTTCCTAATCAGTCAAGTGCCCTCAAATAATTTGATATGTATTTTTCCCAATGATGGATGTACTCTTTTCATATTTGTGTAGTTACATGGGAAAATGTCCTAATACTCCTATATAAGTTCAAAGAATTTGGCTAATTCTACTTCAGACCAATAATTTCCCACAATGGCCATCTTGGGTGCATCATCTATCCTAATATTATAATAAAATATTTGGGGTGGCATAGAATATGGTTTCTTCTTGGACTACATATTATCTCTAATATCAAGTGCCTCGTATTATATAGGAAAGCTTAAGTGGTCAAATACCAGCTATGGTAGATCAGTGCTAGTACCCTCATTAACTTGATATACAACCTTTTGCTTACCCTTTCAGATTTTCTCCCTATGGTCATATTCTGTGTGGGAGTTAGGTTCCAAATGAGCATTTACATGAGTATCAGTTTCTTGAAAGATGGACAAATTATCCTCAATCATGTCATGCATGGTTCGTGTTCTATCT
This sequence comes from Torreya grandis, assembly GCA_037957365.1. Lineage (NCBI taxonomy): Eukaryota > Viridiplantae > Streptophyta > Pinopsida > Cupressales > Taxaceae > Torreya > Torreya grandis. The sequence continues at coordinate 3,591,148 of JARHVA010000145.1, read as the reverse complement.
TCAACTAGTTCATGATCACCTACTACTACTTGACAGACCATGTTTTATGTACTCCCAGGTATCCATATCTTAATGCATTTATTGATGAATATACCATGTTATAGACCAATCATGTAAAGTGACCTAAAATGCTTGAACCCATTTTAGGTAAAAACGTCTCATCAATAGTCCAAAGATTCTCATAGGCGGCTATATGGTCATCCAAGGACTCAAAATGATTATAACTAAGTGTGGTGTGAACATGATTGTCATGGTGAAAATGATGATGTATCATGGCGTATACCTATCCCCATGTCAAAAAATTTTATTGATGAGTATCTCACTAATGAGAAACTATTATTTAAATTATAGTAGGTAACACAAGCATACATTCATCTTCAAAAACATAATACTCCTCCAACTATTGTAAGTATTCTCAAAACTCAATTTGACCATGAAACCTAGGTGCTTGGTCAAACTAAAAGGGTGGTGCATTCATTATTCATCCACAAATGAGTCAAATAGACTTATAGCACTTAACCAACCAAGAATTTATTTTTTGGCCAATTATAATACAACCCCATCTTGTTAGATCATATTTTCTATGTCTAATGTTCACAAGCATTGTTGGTGGTATCAGAGATGGATTGTACATCTCCCCATTGAATAAAACCATCAAAATTAGGATCTACATATTGATTTCCTTGTGTCATGATGTTATAAATATGGTTGAGGTCCTTGTCAACATCAATTATATCTAAAAAAAGTGGGGATTTGGATAGTATTGAGAGGAATGACCAGATGCTGGGTGTCATTCTCAAATTTGATGTAACATTTCTTGAAATGCATGTTAGCATTATTGGAATATAACCATAGTCAACCCAATAGAGCTATAAAATCAACAACTTTGGCTAGTTCAATTAATTCAATATCACTTTAAAACATGACACCCATGATATTGATGGTGGCATCCTTGATAATGCCTATAGGCACTACTTGAGTCTTGTTGGCCATGAATAGAATGTGCGAGGAAGGTTGAAGAGTTGGACTTCCCATCTCCATCCAAGAATCCTTTGTGAGAAAATTTAATTCTACACTAGTGTCCACCAATATATCTCATATCATCTAACTGTTAATAGATGCATTCACAATGACCTCTTTATCACATTCAAGATTGTTTTAGATATGAGTCTCTTATCATCATGTATGGTTCAAATGATGATTTATCAAAATCTTGGCCATTTGTTGTTGTATCCAGTTCTTAAGGAGTGAGATGATGTTCTCACTAACAAGAAGCTTGCAGAGTTCCCAAAATTCATCCTACTTAGAGTCTATTGAGATAATCTCTCTTTGCATCTTAGCATGCATGGAAACATCCTTCTCTTTCAGAAAATCAATTTTGCCTTGTAGTTCACATACCAAGGCTATCATGTCATGTAACACATCTTTTTGTTTTTTAGCATTGAGGTAGTGTTAAACATGACGTGCTTCACACTGAACCTTTTCCATAGGTGGATTTGAAGCTTGTTGGGAATGGGCACCACTCTATGTCATAATATTGACCTTAGGTCCAGCTAATGGGTTGGTAGGGAATGGTCTCCATTAAACACTTGGATTTTTTTACAACATGAATCATTCTAGTGCCCTTCTCATTGTATTCCTTGGTGATAGCCACATATAAGTTGGGGCATTATTCCAGATGATGTTCATTCTTACTAAAGGTATAAGTTGGGTAAACTAGCAAGTTGTGTTGATAGTGATCTAGAGATGTAAACTTGTAATATGTCCTAGGTGGAAAATGACCACCCCCAAATCCATTTCCATATCCTCGACCCTAAAAATATCAACCTTTACTAGCCTCTTGATTATTATCAACATAATTTTAGTAAGTTCTACTTATGCGTGCTTCATGATGACTCGACAAAAATTACTATCATGTGTGTATGCATCACACATTTTATAGTATAGTGATACTTTATCCTAGGTAGCATGCAAGAGAAAAGGATAACTTCTTACATCATGATCCTCCTAGCATATCTCACAAGACTATTTTTTTATGATGCAAACATTCCTTTGAGGATAGCTTTCATGTTAAGACCTTCAACTTCATAATCAACACACTATAGGTTGTTACATGTCTTTTGAGAATTATTATTCATTAGCTTCTCTAGATGATAAGCCATAGTAGCAATATAAGCCTCCATAAAGGGCCTGATCCCCATATCTATGCTTCCCATAACTACAGTGTGAAGAGCAGCATATAGTGCCTCACATAGGTTGGTAAAGGTATTTTGGGATAAAGATCAATGAAAAGGAAGTAACAGGCCTCCCATAAACCATTGAACATGTTGTGTCAGGTTAATCTCAAATGATAGTTTTGAAATAAGCATTTTAATACATGCATCATACTCGCACACAGTCTCAATGAATTTTTTTTGTTATCCTTTAAGGTAGTGATACTCTATTACTCAAACTATGGGATGTCAAACTCTTGGAAAAATGTAGTTTTCAACAATTTATAATTCAAAACAACTTGTTGGGGGTCAGATTTATGATACCATTTATGTGTGTGATCCAATAAAATAGTGGAAAATTGAGTACCCTTTCATTCTAAATAACTGATAGACCACACTCACCAAATGAGTTCACACTTATGAACATGTTCTGTCACATTTTCAACACCTTAATATTTAGGGAGATAAAGCATCATATCATAGTATACCATAGGTGAAATTGGTAGTTGTAGTGGACCTTGTTTTGGTTCTAATACAATCCCTCCTAAACCCATTGGCGGAGGTCCATTAGTGACTCTAAAGCTGATGCTTGATCCTCCTCCAATAGAACCACCACTAGTACATTTTACTGCACCTCCTACAACAATAGGTGCACCAAAAATAGTAGGTGCTGAGGAAGGTTGATTTGATATGGTTGGGCATATAGTTTTCCCATCATTTATATTAGGTTCAATTTGCATTCCAAGGTGATACATATGTTGTATTTTCAATGGAAAATTAAATTTTAAAGGTAAATTACTATGCTAAACTTGCACTCCCAAAGATTCCTATACTGGCTTGGCTTCAGATTATTCATTGTCAGTATCACAATTTCTTACAAAAATTTCATTAAACTCAAATGAATAAACATGCACTATGGTGGAGGAATTGGGTCTATCTAGATTGGGTTCTACTATTAGTGCTTATCATGCTTATTTTGTGCATACTTGCACCATTAAAGGGAACACACTCATGGTCAGGGGGTACTCATTATTCCTTTTTACTCTCTTATGAATTCCCATGACACTTCTAATATCCTCTTGTTTACCCCTAGGATCATTCCCTCTCATAGCCCTATGTTTTGAATCATCATACTTTTTCTTTTGTAATTCCTACTACCTGACTTCCATACTAAGCTCTCAATCTCATACCAATGTATACACCTCCATTTCCCCACCAGTCACAATGCTCATGTGTGTCAGAGTTTAGTTATCCATAGGAAAGTTCTCAAGCCCAAAATCAACCATAAGTTTTTTAGTCTCTAAAGTGAATTGTTTGATATACCTTATGTGTAGCTCTCTTAGGAAGTTAAACCATGCTTCTTCTGGGAAAGAATTTATAGAGACATTTTATTCCAAAATATAAATTTTAAGCATTCATTTCAATAGACATATACTAGTCATGTCCATGAAGTTTATAACTTGGCCAAGACCACTAACACTCTACTAACTAGGAAGCCTTCCACCCGTAATTTCTTGAACAATTTTTTGCATATGCTGAAAGCTAAGAATGTAAGTGCTTAGTTAATTTTACAAAGAATGTTTCATATAGAGAATAATATAAATGTTTCTCTACCCATATACATGTAAAAACTCCTAGTTCAAGATACTGTAGTGTAAAGTTTTCTTCTACTGTACCGATTTAGTGCTTGATATTCTCCAAAGAAAGTTGTTTGAGCATTTTTATACCATCATGATAACAAGTGAAATAGGTCCTAAAAATAGAACCAAAATGTTGATATATTTTCCTTTAGTTTATCATGACTTACCCTAGTTGCATGCCTAAAATAATAGGTAATTAAATGAGCTAGTGCACTAACATATCACATAAGAAATGATCTTGTGCACTCACCTGAAACACATAGTTTAAGACATGTTCCCATTGGTTCTATCTCGTAGTGGTTTATGAATTGATATCTCTATACCAGGGTGCTTGAATAAGCACATAGTTCTAGCCATAAACATCATAGTATAACTAATCCTAATAATTTGCTCATTCCATACTTAAATTATTCATCACAAAAAATGATTGGTGAAAATTGAGAAAATGAGTAGTATTACCATTAATTTCATAACAAGATTAAAAAAAGTATTTCAAAAGCAAAACTATTCTATCTCATTACATATTAAGATCACCAAACATAGGTTGTAATGCATATCAAGATCATGACTAAGCTCAAGATTATAATTACCAATTACCTTCCTACGTAAAACTAGGGGGTATTTGTGCATGGTTTTACCCTAACTATTTTATTATAGTATTAATATGGAAACAATGTCTTGTTAACGACTGATCCTAGTATATACCCTCTTTATGCTAGATATATATTATCAAGCTCTTATCTTCTCATGAATAGATGTTAGATTCATGCTTGACTATTCTCCTCTGATGCTTGTATGAACTGCTTCCTAACCATCTCTACTTCTGTGCCCTAGTCCAAATCATATGTTATCATATGAGTTTTGCATCATTAGTTGCTTGTGTTTTCTACATCCTTGCTCCTCGTGACTTGATTCTCCCATTTCAAGGCCTTTTGTGCTATGTCTCTCCCATTTTTCATGTCACTTTCATGGATTTATCTTCCATGTTGTTTCCAAAAAGTACTTCGAATACACCAATACAAAATTTTGGGTCCAACAATGGATGTCAACACAAAGGTGCCAAGACCCATCTTTTTTTTGTACCAAAAATATAGGATAAGAGTAAGGACTGATGTTGGGCCTGATGGCTCCAACTTATAATGTGTCTTGCACCTTATTTTTATTTCATTCCTCTTTAGAAATTAATATCGGTAAGGGAAAATGTTTGGAGTTACACTTTCTAAAATTAGCTTAATAACATTATCTTTAGGATATTATGGGGGTAACCCTTTAGGTTCCTCAAAAATAATTGCATGCTTTGACAATATTTCATATAATTATGGTGGGTGGTTGGAATTTATGGATTCATTAAATTGGATGTTGTAAAGTTGGAAAACAATCCTATGAGATCCTTTTTTAGAAAATTTTACATGCGATGAGATCTAATGACACTTTTAGATATTGGTGTGAGGCCTCTTAATGTGTGTTTTTATTAATTATTAGTGAATTACATCCATATCTTTAAAAATTACTATAGGATAGGGCCTAGTGTCCGCAGTCACTTTTCTCCTAAACCTATGTCCCAATTTCATATAGGCAGAACAAACGTGTCTGATTTCAAATTATAATCACCAATTAAAATGAATACATTATGACATTTTCCATTAAAAGGTAATGTTTCTCCATTCTCAATCATAACTTCAAAAGTTGAACAAGGATAAACATAACAATCAACATGTTTGGCTAGCATATGATCAATGAAGTTATGTGTATTTCTAGAATCAATGAGAATATTTAGGGGATGTTTCTTAAAATAACAACCAATCACTTTTATGTGTAACTAAAGATTTTTGTTTTTTGTTTTTTTTAATGTAACCTTGTGATCTTTGGGTTATCATGTGTAGCTATCAGTTTTTTATTTTGAGTTGTGTTCTCTCACTAATGTGGAGTTTGAGTCATTCATACAAACCATTTGATTTATTGTTATAACCATTCTTGTATTTTTATTATTTTTGGTTAATAATAAATATAGTGATGCACTCTAATAGTAATGTAAGTACTGAGTGAACATGTAGATTTTTAATATCACCACACTAAAATGTGATTGGTCTATCAACAATAGATGTGACAATTTTATAAGCTTTTCCACACATGAATGGAGTACCCTTTTAGAGTATTTTTAGTATGGTCCAAACTCTAAAATGTATAACTATTTTGAGTACAAAATAAAACTAGTAACTATTTAGTTATCATAAAGCTAATCATCATTTCATATCACTTATATAAAATATAAAATTATACGTAAAGAAATAAAAAGATTAAAAATTCAAGGGTTGGAGGAATCAAAGTGTCTACCTTACCTTTCATTAATTGGATGTATATATGTCATTAGCTTGATCCTCACAATTTAATTTGCCTATACGGGGCCTATTATATACCTTGTGTATATATGATTGCATGTGTATGTCATCCATTTGTTTCTTTTCACAGGGTTGAACTCTTCATGATTTCATGACATTTCAATTGGCAATGATGCAGAAAATGAAAGATGTCAACATTTCATTTGAAAGTCTTAACAATTTACGGGCCATCTTACATGAAGTTAAGTCAATTACATCAATTGTATTATACCAAGTCAAGTCAATTACATCAAATAAAATGAAATACATAGACATTTAAATTATAAGTCTTAATAATGCATGGCCCATATTACATTCAAGTCAAGTCAATTGACGACTCCAAGTCATGTGAAAGAAATACAAACTATTGATTATGAAATTTAATATATGTGATACCATATGAAAAAATCTCACTTTTTCTCTACTTATGGTCCCCAAGACCATGTCAAAACTATGTCCATGGATTCTTTATCATATTCAAGCAAGAACATTGTTCCAAGCTTTAGGTGGACACCTCATTATCATTCATTCAATACCCATGTCTTATTGATATCCAACATTTATCTGATTATATGTATTCCCTCTTTTAGGCATTTAAACCATTAAACAAATTGTAGGCTTTGGATTTGATTGGTCTAAATACTTTTCTAACACATATGTATTGTGGAACATAATATATATAAGGCATGAGTGTGTTGACATTTTCATAGAGTGATATATACACAAGGTCCACAATAGGCCTCGTGGAGGAAAATTAATTACGAGGATCAAGCTAATGACATATATACATCCCATGAATGAAAGGTAGGGCACATGCTCTAATTCCTCTGACCTTTGGATTTTTACTCATGTTCTTTCTTGACAATGAATTTTATATTTTATATAAGTGTTATGAAATGATGATTAACTTTATGACCATTAAATGGTTACTAGTTATTTTTTTTGAGATTTTAGACCACACAAGATATAATTTAAAGGGACACTTAATTCATAGGTTGAAAATTTTATAAAGCTGACACATTTGTTCTAGATTGACTAATCACATTTTAGTATGGTAAAATAAAATGTTAGCCTGCTCACTCAATACTTACATTATTATTAGAACACATCACTATATCTATTATTAATAATAAATAATAAAACATGTATGGTTACAAAAATTAAGTGGTCAGTTGGTATACATGACCCAAAATCCATACCAACAAAATAACATGACTCAAAACAAAAAATTATTGTCTACACATAGAAAACCAAAGATCACAATGTTACATAAAAAATGTAAAAAACACAAAAAATTAAGCATAAAGAGCACCATTAAAAGGAGGTGGAAGTGGATCATCCTTGGGAGGCTAGGCACTCCAAGTGAAAGACTCAATTAAAGGAGGATTGGCTACCACAAAACCATCTTAACTAATTTTAGAGGGGGAAAAGAAATAATGATACCCCAACCAGAAGGCAGGTTAACAAAGCTACAAACTTGACCACCACTTGCATAGGGGATCTCCATCATGATGGGTTAATGATGTACTTTTCATGCAATCACAACAAACTCTAACCAAGTCTTTGGAGGGGATCCAACATGAGGAGTAGTAGAAATTATAGATTGGATATCTAAGAGAGTTTAGCCAATCGATTAGTGAACATAATTAAAATAAACTTGAAGAACTAATATCTCAAATCTAATCCTTAGGTTGAGCTATATGGAAAACAAGCAAGAAATGCACATTAGAAGACAAAAACAAATGTTTATACCCTCTTAAATTATTTTCTTGAGAACCAGTCTTAAGAGCTTGAGCTTAGCTTGTAGGCTATGGAGTCTTTGGTAATGCTTGATTTTGTGCATGAGAAACACCTTTTTGTCTACACTTGATTCTTAGCTTACCTTGGCTCTAGCATGAGAATTGGTTGAAGTGACAACTTTGAGATTTGGAAGAGTTTCATTACCTTACTTGATCATTGTCAAAGAGTGTGTAGACCCTTTCATTTATAGATTTGGCAAATGATGGTGGACCATTCATCTTGAGATGAAGATCAAGGGCCTAAGAGTAGTCCTCCATTCTCATAAATGAGAAATATGGAGTGTGGAATAAAAAAGATGGAGTATGTAAGAGAGGTGTAAGATATTCAAATGATGACCCATTTATGTGTGTAAGTAAGGTGTAAGAACTTATCTTGAGTGTGTAAGTGAAGTGTAAAATATGTCATAACCTTTGTTTACTTACAAATTTTTTCCTTATTATGTCATTTATTTATGAGGAAATATTCTAATTTTGAATTTAGAAAAATAAGATAATATTAAATCCATAGATTTTCCTATTATAAGAATGATTAGGTTTGATTAAGTGGGATTAATCAATAATTAAAGGAATAGTGATTTTGGTAAGGTTGAAATTTTTAATAGAAAACATAATTAGAATTGACACAAAATGTCTAATTTTAAGTGTCTACAAACATGAGTGGCCATAAAGATTTTGGTACAAACTTAAAATTTATCATTTAAAAAAGGGGTTTAGAAATCTAATATGAAACCTTCTTTTCCACTCTAAATCAATAACATAATATTATAGATGTGAAGGAGAGCTATCAAAAGCCAATAAACATCAAATAAATAAATCAATTTCTTATTTTCTTATAATATAATATTTTAAAATTAATGTTGAAACTTAATAATATAAGAAAATACCTCATTTCAATTAATTGAATAAATTTTCATAAAAATGATAGAGTTCACTGATTATAATAGATTCGTTCACAATAAATCTTAATAATTATAGAGGGATTAATAAAATATTTTTATATTTTTTCTCTTCATATTAATGTAGGATGACATACACCAAAATAAATTTTCTCAAAAAAAGATTGATTTTTACATTATATTACAATAATTAATTATTAATTTTAAAGACAAGCTTTGAACATTAATTATTAATTATCAATTCTAATAGACACCTCAATTTCATAATATTCAAATTTCAAAGCTGTAATTATGTCAAACTTTCAATTATGTGTAATTTGATATATGTAAAGCCGTATAATCATTTGTGTGCAGGGATCGCCAGCATCATTGCATCTCTATTATAAATAAATAATATGCCTTGCCTTGCCCTACGTCAAACATCATTCCCACCTTTTTCTTTTGTTGTGTTTGTTATTTGTTGCAATGGTGCCTTGTAACCTCCCTCTTCCCTTTTTTGTAGTGTTTTTTATCCTTTTCACCAACACAAGCCAAGTATTGTCCAATAGATGTCATCCACAGGAAGCCCAAGCTCTTCTTCTCATTAAAGCGGCTCTCAATACCTCTCATTTCTTTGAATACTCCACAAATGTGAGCTCGTGGGTGAAGGGAAGCAACTTTTGCACGTGGGATGGCATAACTATAATAATCACACCAACCATGTAATCAAGCTTGATCTTGATCTTTATGGTGATGCGATACCCAACAGTTTGTGCCATCTTCATTTTCTCAAACATTTGAGCTTGGCCGATATGGCAGGTACTCTTCCTCTCTATTTGCCAAATCTTTCCTATCTTTAGTCTTTGGATTTAAATAACAATCAGTTGGGTGACATAATACCCTCTACCATTTGCCAGCTCACTAGCCTTACTCATCTCAATTTTTTGGGAAATGGTTTCAAAGGAGTACCTTCTTGTTTGGGTACTCTTTCTTCTTTAACGGACCTTTACCTATATTATAACCAACTCAGTGGAAGAATACTAGCTTCTCTAGGTAATCTTTCTTCTTTAACATACCTTGACCTTTCTGACAACCAACTGAGTGGAAGCATACTAGCTTCTCTGGGTAATCTTTCTTCTTTAGCGTATCTTTCCCTATCTGACAACCAACTCAGTGGAAGCATACCAGCTTCTCTGGGTAATCTTTCTTCTTTAACTGACCTTTCCCTATCTAGAAACCAACTCAGTGGAAGCATACCAGCTTCTCTTAGTAATCTTTCTTCTTTAAGGAACCTTGACCTATCTAGAAACCAACACAGTGGAAGCATACAGGCTTTTCTCAGAAGTCTCTCTTTTTTGAACAGACTATTTCTTGATCAAAACAAACTAAGTGGAACTATTCTCTCCTCATTTTCCAACCTTTCCTCCCTTACTTATTTCACTATTGAATGCAATGACACCATTTAATCATCGTCACTTCCATCTTCCATAAGCTATTTATCCCTCTCACTAAACCACCACCAGTCAATTTCAGAAACATTATTTTATACCTATACCAAACTAACCAATTTGTATCTATCCAATTGTTTACTAAATATCAGTATGACTTGGATTCCATCCTTCCAGTTAGAATATTTAAGATTGACATCCTGTAGAATTGATGGATAATTTCCACCTTGGATTTCAACACAATTCTCACTTATTGAATTCAAATTAGTTAACAATAGTCTTGTAGGAGAAATCCCCTCTTGGCTATGGGATACAAGTCCTTTGTTACAAGTATTAGACCTTTCTAAAAATTCATTGACTGGACCCATACCATCAATGTGGTCTCCTCTTATAGAAACATTGTTTCTCAATGACAATTTCTTTAGTGGCAAAATTCCTCCAAGCTTGCGAAGTTTATCTCGACTCCTGTTATTAAATCTAGCAAATAATAATTTGATAGGAATCATCCCTCAAAACTTGGCCAATTGCTCTTGGCTTCAAGTCCTAAATTTTGGAAATAATCATCTCACGGGAGGAATATCACATGAGTTGGGTAACCTTAGCAAACTCTACTCATTAGTTGTTCAAAGTAATAGACTGAAAGGATTATTCCCTCCCTCAATAGGAAATTTTTCAAACTTACAAGTTCTTAATTTGGGGCACAACTCGTTTGAAGGCCATATACCAAACTTGATTGGGCATCTTTCAAATCTAAGAGTATTGGTAATGGAGGAGAAAAAATTTAGAGGTAGTATTCCTACAAGAATAGGTCAACTAATGAAGCTCCAGATCTTGCTTCTTTCTTCCAATCATTTCTCAGGTTTTATTCCACACACTATTCTATGTTTGCAAGGAATGGCCGTAGTAAGTGAAAATGGTACAATGTTATCCAGTGATTTTATTGATGGTTTCCATTATCAAGATGGATTGGAAATGATAGGCAAAGGCATAGATTTTCACTACACATATATTATTTCTACTCTGACATCCATGGACCTCTCAAACAATGACTTGGAGGGAGAAGTTCCTGTTGATTTTGGAAAATTGAAGGGGTTGAGATTTCTCAATCTGTCTCAAAACAATTTCAATGGGACTATTCCAAATAGTTTGGGAAGAATGAGTCAGATGGAGTCATTAGACCTTTCTTCAAACAAGTTTTTAGAAAATATCCCTGGAGATCTTGAATCTTTGGATGCTTTAGGTTTCCTAAACTTGTCAAACAACCTCCTTTCAGGCGGTATACCACAAGGATGACATGTAGCCAACACATTTCAAGAACAATCATATTTTAGAAACCCAAATTGGTTGGGATGCCCCCTACCAAAAAATTGTTCTTGGCCACAATTTTCTCATGCTCCTCCTCCTATTTCAATTAGCAAAGAAAAACAAAGCACTGAAGTTCCATGGTATGAGATAGCAGTGGGATTTTCATATGGTGCAAGTTTTGGATTGACATTGGCATTGATCATAATAATAATGAGCTGGAGGAATAAATACTTCAATAAAGTTGATATTATTTTGAAGTTTTTATTCCCTTGGATGAGGAATTGGACATTCTGAAGGATATCTTCCAGATGTCAAAGGTAAACTCAACATTTTTTAATTTTAATTTTTTGTCTTAACATAGTTTTGAATGGTAATTTATTTTAATTTAAAATATTTTTGCTTTTGTGGGCCTTCCATCTATCCACCATAGAATTTTTTCAATTATTATGAGTTGACAAGAGACATTCCTCTCACTTATTATTAGTATGTAACTTTGAAATATTCACAGGCAGGTTGGGGGTGGTTAAGATGGCTTCTTTCTCAGTCAAACTTGGTGAAGCTACTTTAGTGCAGGTGGATCCACTTCGGCTTATCTATATTGTAGTTTATTTGGTCATTTTCTAGGCTCAGTGGTTTGTTGAAGACCAAAAATGTTCTAGATAATTAAATATGATGTAGCTTTGGCAACTCTCTCAGATTAGAAAATGTATCCGTCCAGGTCTATGGTAGATATGAAAAGGAGGGTACTCTTTTTTGGGTTAGGAAGGAAAATAAAAACTTTGTAATTTATTAACAAACATTGAGGTTGTCATATATTATGTTTAATCAAACCCAAAATTAACTCATTTGAATGTAATGAATCTAAAAATTGTTGCAATATGTATACATGAGAGCTTAACTCCTCATTCTTCTCAATGCCTTTTCCTTTAAACTATGGTTAATGATTTGAAATTTCATGAAACTAAAATTGAAGAATGAAATGATTGTATGATTATACACTGATATGTAAGGGATGCATATTTTTGGTCTGGTTTCAATGTCTGCCTACCATAACTGTGAGGTGACAAAAAGACCATGACATTTGACATTGTTGTAATTGTATCCATGTTAGCAATTTAATTGAATTACAATGAATTAAAGTATATTTGATTAAATTGTAATGAATTAAAGTATGTTACTTATCACATCTGCGCCACTGATAAGGTGAAATTAATGAATATTTCAACTGAATAGGTGATTATATATAACAATTTTAAATATTTATCTTTTTCTATATACATAACAAATATGTATTATTTTGAATTATGTTTATTTGAACCATATATTTATTTCAATAATTGAATTACAAAAAATGGTAATTTAAGAATGATGATTTCAAGATGTATTTGAATACATATTGCTTTTGATTATGAAATTAATCAATTTTTGAAAAACTAAAAAATTATATTTATATTTTAACCAATTAATCAATTGTTTAATTAAGATAATAATTTTAATATATATTTTTAGAAAGAGAATATCTCTTTTTATCATATTTTTCACAAATAAATTTGAATTTATTAAATATAATCATGATATATTGTTATTCAAGAAACAAACCTACCAATAAATTTAACATAATTTTTTAAACGAAAGAAACTTTTAAAACATTAAAAATAATTAAAATGTATATATATCCAACCTAAAATATATAGTAGCATAAAGTGTCAAAACTTCTTAAAATCATCTTTCCAAAAAATATTCCCATATAGGTGACCAACTTTCACCCAAAAAAAATGGCGCATAAGACGTGAAAAATGAGCTATTATTTCACATCAAACGTACAATATTCATTACGTTCAGTTCACTTGGACTACATTATTTTTGTCTTTTCTTGGCATTACCCATTTCATCACTGCACTTGACTTGACTTGGTGAGATGGTCAAGCCATGTGAGGAAATAATTGATGTGTCACCAAAGAAATGTTCGCACAATGATGATATTTTGGCC
>JARHVA010000145.1:3350000-3572500 GCA_037957365.1 Torreya grandis | reverse complement strand
ATGTCATGCCCAACTAGTGCTTGGAACAACATTCTTTTCCAAATATGATAGAGAATCCATGGACTTAGTTTTCACCTGGTCTTGGGGACCATAAGTAAAGCACAAACAAGTTTTCTTTTGTACGTTCCTACATATATTGGATGTCATAATCAATAGCTTTTATTTATTTTCACATGGTCAGAGTCTTCATTGATTAGTAATTGACTTGACTTGGTGTAATAAATTTGATGTAATTGACTTGAATTATATGTAATATGGGCCATGCATAATTAAGACTTCCAATTGAAATTTACATATCTTTCATTTTCTTCGTCATTACCAATTGAAAAATCATGAAATCAATGAAGTCTTCAACTATGTGAAAAGAAAAAATGGGTGATTATATATCACAATTTTAAATATTTGCCTCTTCCCATATATATATATATACATACACACACACACACACACACACACACACACACACACACACACACACACACACACACACACACACACACACACACACATACATATATACATATATATATACATATATACATACACATATACATATATATATACACATATACATATATATATATATATATATACATATATACATATACATATATGCATATATATATATGTATATATGTATATATGTATATATATATATATATGTATATATGTATATATGTATATATATATATATATATGTATATGTATATATATGTATATATGTATATATATATATATATGTATATACATATGTATATATATATGTGTGTGTGTGTGTATATATATATACTAATTAAGACACCTATGTAAGCTAAATAATACCATGTACATAAAATCAGTGAGATAAAATTCTACACCAACACTCCCCTTAAGCATAGCTTATGTGGGTAAGAGAATCAGGTCTTGACAATAAAGCCTAATGAGATACCCAAGTACACAACAAATATAGAACTAATAATTCCTCATAGAAGACACTAAAGTTACCTACAATAGATCTTGAAAAATTACCAAGGTCGATGATGAGATCCATTCCTTGAATACTAAAGAAGTTCCATCCACATTGAAAAATGTTTCTTCCCTTTATCAAAGGAAGAATACAATGGGTGCACTGAAATTGGCCCATTCCACAATGGAAGAGAAAGTCAATAGTATGAAGATCTTTCAATATGGTACAAGGTTGAAATGTGGCATAAGTCTAGCAAGATTGTACACAATAACTAGATGTAATGCCACTAAAGTATACATGTCAAAAGAATGGCATGGAACATTCGCTAAAATAATGTCCATGTGAATAGGAGAACTCAACTCAATAACCTTCAAAACTAAAGAAGATATTGTAGATGAAGCATGTGGATCCATAATAGGAATATCCATAAGGAGAGAAGAGTCATCAATGTTCTCAGTAGGTATATTCACACTATAAATAATAGACTCTTCTGAATGACAATACTATGAAGGCTTTGGAAGAGCAACATCTTGAGTAGGGATAGAGGTAGAATCTATAATAGGATAAATAAGGTCAAGTAGAATATCTCTTATAGTGGGGGCTCGATAGAAGGAAGATTATAGTCCACCATGAATGTGTTATCACAAGTAACATTAGTATGAGGAGGGATTGAAATAGTCTCAAAATAGGAAGAGGTGGAGGAGGAGTGATGTAAATCTCAAATAGATCTCTGAAAAGAGACTATAAGATGCTACATATAGTGCTTGGACACATGGTGATATCAACATATCAATATAGATCCATGGAGATATTTAGTAACAAGTAACTACAAACCTTGCAACATGTGTTATCCCACTTGGTGTACTAATCTGGGTTAGTGGGAGAAGGAATATTTTCATATAGGAAAGGAGTATGATTAGTTTTTGTGAACAAACATTCTATGTAAGCATGTCAAGAAGCATAATTGGTATTTCCAAGAAAAACTACTAGTGTAGAATCAAATTTTCTCAGCTATAGGTATCTCTCAAAAGGAGTCGACATGATTGAGATAGGCCACCAAAGATATGCAATGCTACACAACACAACTATAATGATTCCCTAGTTACAAGAACAATACACAATCATGAAGAGGACATCAGACACAATTGATAATGCATCTAAATGAACAATTAACATAAGAGTAGAAAATGAGAATATGCAAAAAAACACTAAGGAAGATAGAAAACCACATAATATACCCTCAAGACTATCAACAGTGACCCTCCCCAAAATTTGTAAATACATATTGCATCTTGAATAATTAGTGTGTAAGTATGAAAAAATTGGAGGGAGTTGAACTAGAGACATTTAGTGTTGATCCATGGAGTTGAATGTAATGTTAGGCATTGGTCACATTCTATAGGTAGTTCACATCATTGCATTCTACATGGCCTTCACATTTTTTAGGGTGTCCATAACAAGCATGAAGGCATGAGAATGAGGCCCCATGTCGATGTAGACATGTAGTCTTGTGTGTAATCAACCTGCAGACTCTAGCAGTCATAGGGCATGGATAGCCATGGATTCATGCATGGTGGGGATGATTAACCAATCTCATGGAATTATGGACATGAAAGATTTCACAAGCATATAGTGAAGGGATAACCAAGGGGCCACGTAGGGGAAGGATGGATGACTAGACCATCGGGGATGCAGTCATGTAGGGGCATAGTTGGAAAAAGGCTTGAAAATGCTTAAGTCCATTTTCAAAAATTTGATATAAAAATGATAAACTTACAAAACTAACCTTAGATATATAAAAAACTAGATGACTTCTAAAATCATCAATAACCCATGATGTTTTATAGAAAAACTATTAAAACCTAGAAAGCATTTTTCTTTTTGAAACACATATGGTCATATTTTCATGAGTTTTATACAAACCCTTTAAAATGGTCATGAATCAAGAAAAAAACTATGGATATAGAATGCAAGTGAGATCACAACAATAAAAATGGACTTTATCTACCTACACCATTCTGATACCATGCCAAAGTAGGCCGTAATCAAGGATCTTGTTGGATAGGATCAAATACACAAAGCTTAACCTATATGGAGTAGTGAAATTAGATGAACACATGAGAGGAAGAACTCATAATGTGTAAAAAATAAAATTCATTTAATTAAGATTATTCATTAGCCAAAATAGCTTTAGGAATTTTCCATATACAGGTAGAATATAGACAAGACCCACCATCCTCATGCATGTGAGACTATATTCCCCGATGAACTAATTAAGACACCTAAGCAAGATTAATAAGACCATGTAGACAAAACCCAATGGGACAAAAGTATAAACCAACATATATTATTTTGAATTATGTTTATGTGATAGTGGTGTGATGTTAGAAGAAATTCGAGAGTTCTATTAGGGTTTTCCATGATCAACTTACTTTTCTTTGCTAGCTTGCTTTATCAATTACCATACCTCTGTTACAATATTTTCTAGGTTTCTTATGCATTTATTTCTCTTTATGTTCCTCCCTTTGGGTAGGTTATACCTATATAATGACCTCCCCACTTTTGACTACAACTATTACTGTAGGAGGTAAGAAGCATAAACTTAAGCAAGCCAATAAATTATACCGAAGGTGTATGACAAGGTAACCCTTCTAACCTTCCCTCTTAGTTGGATGTATATTTACAACTAGCTATTGTTGACAGATCATATAAATGGTATGAGAATTACTCTCATATTTCTTTTTTTTTGGTTTTATCCCCTATGAAGAGTCTTTCCATACCTAGTTTTACCACTAGTGGGAGGACTCACGCATTCACGTCACTGGATTTAAAACCTTATCAAAGGTTTTTTTTGTTTTCATTTAGAGAGTCTTGAGTCTATCCCACTGGACCCAAGATTTTAGGGTCACTAACCAAGCCTCCTTTAAGGTGTTGGTCTAGATTGAGCTTCCATGCTTGTCACTTCTATTTTGGTCATTTTTTAATGATATTATCATGCCCATTAGGTGAGTAATATGCCATGAAGAAAAAAATTTATACTCCTCAAGCCCTCAACAATGGGTTTACATCAAGGTGGATTTATCTAAGTAGTTGAAGGAGTTCATAGACATCCCAGTTAATGAGACCCATTCGGCACAAATAATTGTTTATTTTAACCTACCCAATAATTATTTCCAATGTTAGGGTTTTGATCATAGCATTAAATATTATCCCCTTATGGGGCACTTGAAATGCTCTTCAGCCCCTCTATGAACTGATAATCCCAAGGTGGTGGATAAAGGTGATGTTTGGACTATGGTTACCTAAAAAATTTAGAGTAAGGGCTGAAACCCTTCCCTCTTACAACTTCTTCTCTAGCATATAAACCTTCTCAAGAGGTTCCCACATCTCCTTCCCTCCCATGTAATTCCCATAGGCCTAGTAGAAATATTATTTCTCATAGTTCTCATATTCTAAATGATTATTCCATTGTTGGGAATTCCACAAGAAGCAAATACTCTTGGTGGTCATGTTGCCCACCCCAAGCTGGTGGCAAATCTCCTTGGGAAGAACATGTGGCTAAATGCCACTCCATTTTGTTTGGAGGATTTCTCTTCCAAACCAATGCATTAATTTTTTAGTTTTAGAGAATTTTGAGGATGGACAGGGGGAGATACAAAAGGATGAATTTTTCCAATGAATATTTTATCTTGGAATGTTCAAGGTCTAATAGATTCCTCCTATAAATTTTATGTGTGTTGTCTACGAATAGATTGGTTCTTTAGATTTTGTCTATCTATAAGAAGTAATTTTTTTTGGGTTTCTTCTACAGTCCACTCTAAAGTGTATTCAACTAGATGCCACCTAATTATCCACTCTACATGGAAAAGGATATGGTGGAACTAGAATTTTGGTGTCACCAAAAAATTCCCCATTAATTATTACTACAAGGGAGGACCCATCACACCAAGCATTTTGGAATTGTTTGGATTGGTGATGGTTTTAACACTGACTCATCTTTTAGTGATCATAATATATGGTGGCCTCCCATCATGACTAATTGAATCCTCATAAAAATTGAGTAACATAGATCTATGTATGCAAATGATACTAAATCCAACTTAAAATCCTACACGAATCACCAATAGAAAAGAAATTAAAGGATGATCAAAAATAACAATGGACTCTTACAATCTTCTCAGTCCTCTTTGGATTCCTTTCAAGATTTTGTAACCAATTCTCAAATGTTGCTTAGCTTGATGTTGGATTGCTTGAAAATGGCTTCAAGATGGATGGATTGATAGACTCTTTAGATGATTGGATGTTATGATGGATGCAAGAGGGTTATGAGAGATAGTGTAATGAAGGCAACATAGACTTGGATTTCCTCCTTTTTTGTTCATGTTCCCATTTTTGGGCATGCCCCTATTTAAATATGTTTTTAGGAGGGATTGAATGAGAGATTTCCCTCTCAAATTTTGAATTTTAAGTGGGATAAGGTTCTAGAGGTGGGAAGCATCTAGACCTTCTTTTTGGAGGGCCAACATGTTAAAGGTGACATGAGTAGTGAGAAACATAATACCCCTAGATAATTAAATGTGACATGAGTAATGAAAAACATATTGACAATATCCCTAATAAAGACGTATACACATGGAGTGAGGATTATGATGTCATGATTGTTAACACGTCCTAGGGGGAATCAACTGGAAAAAAAGAGTGATAAGTAAAAAGGTTACAAGATTTCAATGTATCTAAAGTAAGGATATAGGCAAGGGTGAGTTGTAATATTTTATGCGATGAATGGAATGCAAGTTGTTTGATATATCCCAAGCAAGGATGCATGCAAAAGAGAACCATATAACAAAAAAATTGATATTAATCAAAAATCATTTCATGTATCCTAGGTAAATATGAATTCCAAGGAGAGCTATAGGCTAGGATGAGAAAATCCATGAGTTGTTGACATATCCTAAGTAAGGAGGCATGTTGGGAGAGTATCATGCCCAAATAAGGATTGGATAATTTTAATGAAGGGTGTAGCTCATAAGTGTGTCAAGTGAGAGTAAGAAGTAGTGGATAGAGGAAAATAATGTGATCAAGTGATCAAGGAGGAAAGGGAAGGATTTGTTAGTGTGGCTGAGTTGTCCTTAGGCACCATGGGTAACCAAGCATTGCCTACATAGTCTAAAGAGACCTCAGGCCAATGTAGTTCTCCCTAAGTGGGAAGGATGATGGGAGGAACAATAGAAATGAGGGTTAAATATATGGGTTAAATGAGATACAACATGATTTATATCGATGATGCCCTTGACAAAGACATATGCATAGGAAGAAGGAAGGATGGTGTTACAGTTGTTGACACATCCCAAGGGACAATAAACCATAAATAAAAAGTGGCAAAGAAAGTTGTAATATTGAGATATATCCTAAGTAAGGACACATTCTTAGGAAAACTACATGTCTCAAATGGAAGATAGATGAGTGTCATGGTAGCTCAGAGACATTTTTTATTAAGGATGGGCATTATGGTGATGTCATGATGATGGTTAAGAAGATTAGGTGACCAATGCATTAATGAAGGGTGAAGAAGGCCAATAGTTAAGGGATTGGTAGGAGTGGAATAATCCCATAGGTATGGGGATTAATAGTTATAGAGGGATAAAGGTGGATAAATAGGAAGAAAAAAATATATTTAGGCACCTTAAAATGGAGTTGATAAAAAGGAGGTGATTTCAGCAGAAAAGCCAAAGAATGTTGTTAGGTTTCCCATATAAGGTGGTAGAATGGGGTAGTAGTAGTAAAATGGTAGTGGGTATTGCTATGATCTAATTTTTAAGGGGGGGACCTTTATAAAAAGATACATAAGATTTTTGGCAAAAGGCCATCATTGCTACAAGCCAATTTTTATTGGCTGAAGCAAAGGTGAAACCTATGTAGGTTCACTACACAAGTGGCTTACATTACTATGTGCCAAGGTAGATAATCAGTATGGGTGGTAGGGTTTAAATATCTTGTATAATCTTTTCATGGGTGTGTGTATGCATCATTTTTTTTCATACTTTTAGATTAGGAATCTGTGTAGGGTATTGAGGATAGTATCATTAGTGTTGAACTCAGTGACTCAAGGGAGGAAGTCATGGTCACTGATGAAGAAGGCAATGAAAAATATCAAACATGGATTAAAATATCAAAAGAGAGTAAAATGTGTAATGGAGATGTGAGGCATGGAAGGAAAAGGGTAAAAGTTTGTGTTAGTGGTGTGAAAGGGAGGTTATGGTGTAGGTGGATGTTAGAAAATTTGGGTACACAGAATGGTGAGGAGGTGGGGCAGGAGGATCGAGGTCGAGGTGGGAGCCAAAATTAGGTATGGATTTTATTGTTGGATTTTTTATATTATATGTGTGTGTGGGTAGGAATAAATGCAATCATGGTTTTAAGCATTGCAATGGTGGAGAATGTGAATTGGAGAGGGTAGAGGGAATGCAGACAAGTCAAGGAGTGGCATGGTTAGGAAAGGGTATGTGGCCACATCATAGAGATAGAGAAAAATTAAAGGTTGAGGGGTGTTATAGGGTAATATATAGGAGATTTTTGAGAAATAAGAGCCATAAGAAGGGTGTTTTGTTTATAGAGGGTGCATCATAAAATGTCTCATGTTGGAATGGTAGTGAAAATGTGTAAAGGGGAATGGGATGAGGAATATAATTTTTTTAGAAAGGGTTTGGTATATATATTTATTTTAATTATGTGATGAAATGAAACAATTTAATTGTTAATTATGTGTGTATTATAGGGGGATTAAGATTTGGATAAGATGATGGTGGTGGGAAGTTTGTCGTGATAGGTGCAGAGATGGTGACATGGTCACTGGTTAAGGAACATATAACAGCTATAGATACATTTGAGGAGAAATGGAAATAACATGGGTGTTGGGGATTTTTTGAGTTGGTTATTAGTGGCATGAATGGAGATATTAGGTTTGTAATGCCAGGTTGTATACTTACAGGGTCAGATTGCTTGAAGGTATATACAAATGGAAAAAGTATTGGCTTGGGTGACCTCATTACTAGAGTAAGCATGATGATGAGAGGCACAGATTAGGGTGATAAAATAATAGGTGGAGTGAATGAGGGATGACCATATGAAAATATAGGGTTGACTAGAGCATCAATAGGTAGAGGCATGAGTCACAGGGATGGAGAGAAACATGGATTAGATACTATTGGATGCCTTAGTATTCATAGACATGACAACCTAGGTGGTGAGGATAGCCTGGGAGACACAATATTGAAGATCCTTATATGAGCACATGGTGCCATTAGGGCAAAGGAATATTTAATATAGGGTGATTAGTTGATTTGAGAGGACACTAGGTTCTAGGTCATCAAGCCAGTCAGTGCATCCATCACCGAGGCCACCTCCATAGGGTAGGATGTAGGGTATGATGGATTGGTGGTGTAGAGATTTAGATCAAATATAAATGTATGTAATTATTAAATAAATGACGTGAAAATTGTTTGTGTAAATGTGTGAAAAATGACAAGGAGTTTATGGTCATTATAAAATGTTTGGATTTATAGATGTAATGAATTGATATTATACTAACCATAATAAAGAAAAATGTGATTGTTTTATTACATTGTGTAATGATTAGAATGTGATGATGTGATGTGGAATGATATTGATAGGTGATAGGGTAAGAATGGGAATGGTGATGATGTGTATGTGGGGTTATGAGGATGGGGAATAACTATTATAAAGTAGTTGAAAGAGGTTGTGATGGCACTCAGTGAGTGGGGGCATTGTTATGCAGGAGCAATGAGTGTGGCTGAGATTCATCCTAGCAATAGGTATGGGGAAATATTACTAATAATTATGTGGATGTAGGTGTTATATATCACACAAGGATGTGAGGCATTTTCATTGCAGTACAAGCTTCTACAATTATTCTTGTAGTTGGTGTAAGTGCAAGTAGGTAGATACTCCAAGAATGTCATAAGGTAGACTAGTACCACCACTGGAGTAGATTTATGAGGTGAACATGCATGTGCTCTATTTACTATATCAGGTTATGGAAATGTTGAAGATAATATTATGGTAGTGACAGCTAGAGGAACTAAGACTCCAACCATATTGTAGAATGTGGCAATTTTGTTGCATAAGGTGCTAGGTGAGGAGATGTGCCTAGGGAGATATAGAACATAGAGGTATCCCTTTATTTATTAAGGGGGAATTGAAGAGGGATCAAGAGGAGGATAAATTACATGAGGTAAACATGATGATATAACTAGCATAATGAGGGAGGTGGTTCAAGAATTGAGTTCATCTAGTGTGTGTTGTTATTACGGTTAAGTTGGCCATTCGGGCCAATATTGCCCTTGGAAGGAGCTAGAATATGTTGGTTTTGTTTAACCTAGGTGAGGTGGTTGGTTGGTAGGAACCTCAGGATCAACCAAAGTACCTCTTAGGCCATGATCTAAGTATGGAAGGCATGAGTAGGTTGTGTACTAGTTGTTGGTAGAATAACCATATATTTGAATCGTGATTGTTGTGTTATGTTTAGATGTGTTTAGATAATGGAATGGTACATGGTTTTTGTAATCAATAATAATATTATAAAGGTGTTTATATTTTTATAATATGGCTTAGTGTGATCCTCTTCCCTGAGTGATGTTGTTGGTAGTGAAACGAGTGATGGAATGAGAATGTCATGAACCATGTAGCTTTTGCAATCCACTATTGATTTTACACTTGTGATTATATTTGTACCAATGACATGATAATATTTAAGGTTACTATGGACTCAAAATATGTGGGAACTCCATTTGAATGACATGCGCAATTTCGATGTTGGGTAGTCACTTAGACCATCCTTGTTCCCATTGAGTAAAAGATAAAATATAAAGGAAAACACGATAACGAAAGAAAACAAGACAATTTGAACTAATCATAACAAATATATACAAGACTTAAGGAATTATAAAATAAACAACATACATATAAACATAGACGTATATAAACAAAAGATAAAACAATATAAAATGAACTAAGATAATGATACTCAATGGATATACATGTGATGGTATCAAAAAAATTTAATGAATTTATTATGTATAATGGACCTAATGATAACATAAAATATGTACATGGGGTAAAATGTGCCCAAAAGTGTTTTGAGACAAGGATCCAATGTTTATCAGAAACAACTATTTATAGGGCCTAAGATGATCAATCAAGATTTAGTTTCATAGTGTATGTTGGATCACAAACTAAGACTATAATTTGACCCTTCCTTAATGATGAAATTAGTGGGATCTTGTGGAACATGGATAAAGGATGGATAGAGATAGATGGGAATAAATATAAGTGGAGGCTAGTGGGAGACATAATCATCAAAGAGGATGTGATGGCGGTATGTATGAGGGTGTGATAGGATGGAGGATATATCAAAAGTGGATAGAGAGAATCTAGAAGACTCCTCAACAAATGTTCCCCATGCACAAAAAGTAATGAATTGCCCCATTTTAAAATATATGCCTACTAATTTTTCTTAAGCCTGTAATAGATTCCCACTTTGAAGACTAGGGTCAGGGATAGAAGGGTGTAATGGAGTGGAATAAGGATAGAAAATCATAATGGAAATGGACATGCCCTCAAGAGTGAGGAGTTATTGATGAAGGTAGATGGACCCTATCAAGTATAAAAACATTTTACATTCATGATGTTCATTGACTCATTAATATCTTCACCATCAAATGTAGCTAACTTCTAGGCTCCTGATCCAAATTTAGCAACTTTTATATAGGGCCCAAACCAATTGGCTTCAAATTTCCCTTTTTATCCCTGTTTACAGTGGTATTCTTTTGATTTTACTAAGGACTAGATTACTAACTTTGATTTATCAGGACTATTTTTTTGCAATATTATCCTTTTAACCTATTTTGATATACCCAAAGGTGATTTAAGGCCTTTTGATGCTTTTCATATAGAATTTCTAGGTCTTATAGCCTTTCTTGTCTAAAATTATGGTTAGTAATGATACCCCACAATGAGATGCATAAAGAGGGGAGTTTCACTTATACAAGAAAGATGGCTTCTATACCATAAACCAGAGAATATGAAGTGGCCCTAGTAGGTGTCTAGACACTAGTTCTATAAGATTAAATTGTAGGATATAATTACAATTGTAAGTGTTAGTTCCTTCTTGCATCATTGACTATTTTATTTAGAATATTAATAAGAGTATTATCAATAAATTTTTCATGTTTGTTCCCTTAGGTGTAATAACATGTATAAAAGTGTTGCTTGATGTGATAGTGCTTGCACAAGGCCTCAACTTCTTAATTTTTAAAGGACTTTCCATTATCTAATAGGATGTTGGCTAGAATGTCAATATGGAAAATAATTTAATTTAGGATGAATTTTGAAATATGGAGACCTATGGTGTAAGTAAGCGACATACTTTCAACCCATTTAGTAAAAGACTACATAGTTGTGATAATAAACTTGTGTCCATCGGACGATGTTGGATTTATCTTGCCAATTAAATCTAGTCCCAATATAGGAAATAGCCATGGACTCATAATAGGTTGCAGCTCTTGTGTGGGGGAATATATAAGA
This sequence comes from Torreya grandis, assembly GCA_037957365.1. Classification (NCBI taxonomy): domain Eukaryota; kingdom Viridiplantae; phylum Streptophyta; class Pinopsida; order Cupressales; family Taxaceae; genus Torreya; species Torreya grandis. The sequence goes on along the minus strand of JARHVA010000145.1, from coordinate 3,560,952 downwards.
TTACCATGCTTTTGGTAGGCTACACACTTGTGCACATATTGGCAAGCATCTTGATCCATTGTAGGCTAATAATATCTAGTCCTAAGTAATTTCTTAGCTATGGCCATTCCAATGATATTGACACCACAAATACCATCATGGACCTCCTTGATCTCAAGAGTAGCCTCTTCTGAGGTTAGGCATCTCAACAAGGTCCCATCATAGCCTCTCTGATAAAGTATGCTACCAAGGATGGTATAATGAGATGTGTAGTAGATAAAGGCTTTACGTTGATGGTGATTTAAATTTGGTGGAAGGATATTATCATGGATATATATATATATATATATATATATATATATATATATATATATCATGATATCATGACATAGGGGAGATTGAGATAATGAATAACACAAATTTAGAGATGAGCCATAGATTGGTGGAATAATAAGATCAAGTGTTTAATCATAAAATTTCCTTCAAAGACATCTTTTGGAAGGTTGATTAAAGATCCAATAGTAGTCATGGAATTAGCTGACTTATTACCTCCCCTTCATACTTGATCAAATGTAATGGACTAAAAAAATTGCTTTAACTAATCCACCAACTACTTATAGGGAGAAATATTTCATCTTTGGTTTGGAACTCCTCATTAACCTACATGATTATCAACTGTGAATCATTCAATACTTGGAGGTACTAAAATGTTCCATTGGATGGTTAATTGGATGCCTAAAATCAAGGCCTCATATTTAAAAATTTTATTGGTGCATGGAAAAGAAAGGTGAAAAGCCTTAAGATAATGTCTCTTTGTGGAATTATTAAAAGGATACTGACTCCTGACCCATGTGTGGTGAAATAGCCATCAAAATATAGTTTCCAGCTATTATATTCTATAGTATTCATGATGGATTAATTCAAGAAAGCTATGACAAGAGGTCTAGTATCTATAAGAGGTGCCTTTGTGAGTTGATCGGTAATTGCCTATCCTTTATGGCCTTTTGATAAACATATTCTATGTCAAAATCACTGAGCAACATTATTCCTTTGGCCATTCTTCCAGTGAGAGTTGATTTTGATAGTAGATATTTAAGAGGATCAACTTTAGCTATGAGCTAAACTTGGATATTGAGCATATAGTGCCAAGGATATTATGAAGTGAAGACAATGGCTAAACAAGATTTTTTAATGGGAGTATAGTTCAACTCATATGAAATCAAGGTGTGACTGAGATAATAGATAGTTTATTCCTTTCGTTCATTGTTGTGTTGTGCTGGAAGGGCACCTACTGCATAAGGTGTTGTAGATATATATAAGAACAGAGGCTTTCTCATGTCTGGTGGTGATAACCTAGGAGGATTTTATAGATATTGTTTAATATTGTCAAAGGCCTACTAACATTCAAATTTCTAATGAAAATGGGTCCCCTTATTCAAGAGGTAAGTAAAGGGGTGGCATTTATCTGTTAGCTGAGAAATGAATCATCGAATGGCCTATAACTTACCCTATAAACTCTTGAGTTACTTCAGATTACGAGGAGGAATTTCCATAATATCTTTAAATTTTTTTTGGATCCACTTTTATGCCTCTCCTAAACATTATGAATCCCAATAATTTACTAGAGGTAATGCCAAATACACATTTCTTAGGGTTTAATTTGACTTTATATTCACACAACCTCTCAAAAAATCTTCTTAAAACTGCATGATGATTAGATATGAGTCTAGACTTACCTAGAATGTCATCAACATAATATTTAACAATGTCATATATCATATCAAGGAAGATAATAATCATTTCCCATTAATAAGTAGCACATATGTTCCTTAGAACAAAGGGCATCACATGATAACAAAAGGTTCACCATGGAGTAATAAGGTTGTCTTATGATGATCCCCAGGTGCAATTTTAATTTGGTTATAGCCCAAAAATCCATCCATGAGGGATAACATTTCATACCCTGTAGTAGAATCCATGATCATATAAATGTTTGGTAGGGGGATGTCATATTTAGTACATGCCTTGTTGATGTCCTGAAAGTCAGTACAAATCCAAATCCCATCCTGTGGCTTGGCCATAGGAATAATGTTGGATATCCAATCTAAGTAATCAATTGGTCAGATAAATCTTGCTTGTAAGATTTTTTGTAATTCCTCCTTGACTATTAAAGCCACTTTAAGGTGCATCTTGCATAATTTTTGATTAATTGGTTTCATAGTAGGATGAACAACTAAATGATGCAAAACCAAGGAGGGATCAAGTCATGTCATGTCTGAATAACACCATACAAAGATATATACAAACTCCTTGAGTAGCTCAATATTTATTTGGTGTCCCTTGGGCATAAGATTTACCCCCATTTTAAATATTTTACAATGTTATTATATTCCAATGTTGACTTCAATCACTTCTTCAATGAGGGAGGGTGAATGATCTAGAATATAGGTTGGAGGTGATGGTAAATCCTAGATGTTTGAAGTAAAATATGTTGGGATCTCTATGTCTATTTCTGTAGAAAATTATGACTCATATGAAATAGGTGGAAAGTCTTCCATATTTTGAGGGGGCTCATCTTCTTCATACTCTTCTTCTTCAATTTGATTGAGGGAGGTTTGTTGTTCCCCAAAATAGGCTAACTAATTGAGATTAATAGAGAATCCCTTATTATGATCCCTAAAAGGCATAAAATCTTGTACTCCCAGATATTCTAGGATGGCCTTGTCATTTTGGAACACATCGAAGGATGCTTCATGTTATTGATCTCATTAAATTAATGAAGGTTACCATAGGGATATATCAATGGTTGAAATAGTTGTATCATGGAAAAGGTTGGTGGTAGTAAGCTCTTCATAAAGACTATAAACAAATCTTGTCTCGATATGCTCATTAGAAAAAGACTCCCCATAAAATGAAGTAGTATCCACAATGATATTTTTTAGGTTAGTGTCCAAAATTTTGTGTCTTAGACCAAGATATTGTGGACATTCTTGAACCACTATAGGATCAATCCTACCTTATTCATGTCTCCCTAGTCCTTTTCCCTAATAATCCATGTTCTAAAACATATTTTGAATTTGGGGGTATTTTTGCCTATGAAATGTAAGGGCCTCTTTTTATAGAATAAGCCATGACTCATTAGGCTCATCAATGTAATCTTATGATAGTAATCCTATACTAGAAAAGGCCATTGGTCTGAATTGATAACTGATAGGACTATTCTTCCTCATAGTTGGGGACCTGTAGCTATGCAGGAAGAGAGGTAAATCTCCATCACAAAAGTTCTTATATTTGTAATCTCCATAGATTGTGGATGTGATTTTAAGATGGGTAATACTTGGTGATTGATTAGAAGTAGGCACTAGATCATTGGGGTGGACATATTTGGTAGTTATTGGATTTGGAGTAAAGCTATGGGTGCTAAGAAAAATAGCATGCAGGTTAAGATTGACCCATTTGGTAGCTATAAAAATGCTCAATTTCCCCAAGGATTGTGACTTCCATGCCAAAGTGAGGGAATTTCATATATTGGTGGAGAACATAAGGGAATGCTTGTATTTCATGGATCCATGGGTGGCCTAGAAGTAGATTATATGGTAAGTCAACATCCACAACATGGATCAAAGTTTGATGGATAATGGGTCCTACAATAATGGGAATATAAATGGTTCCTATAAATGGCCTTTTATTGCCATCATATGCTTTAATCATGATTAAAGTGGGCCTTAATTATACTTTATAATACCCCAATTTCTTTAAGAAATCCAAATTACACAAATTCAATGTGGACCCTCCATCTATGAGTACCTAAGGGATGTGGTGGTTGGAGATGGAGATTTCTATGAATAATGGGTAATTGTGATGCAGGCCAATGGGAAACATGTCCTGGGAACTAAAGGTGATTTGTTGTAAAGGAGATAAATGACCCACCAATGATTAGAATTGGCTAGTGTTAATATCTCAGGGGACTTTAAATCACTCAAGACTTGGTTGAGGATCTCTTGATGCACGGATAGTGTTTTGAGAAGATCCATAAGTGAGATTTGAGTAGGGGTCTTCTCGAGTTGATAGATTATATCATAAGACTTGGTAGAAGATACAAAGACTTTCTTGGAGATATTATCCTTTTGAGATGTTGATGTAGATGGGTCCTTTAGTGTTGCCCCAAGAACTATAATTTTGTTGCATCAGAAAGTGACTACCTAGTCAAATCTAGCCTGATTGATCTTCATTATCATCAATGGTGGTGGAGTAGGCTCTCAAGGGATGGGGATTTTGATATTATTGACATAGTAATATGGTATGGCATGGTAGTCTATACAATTAGAGGTGGATGCCTGACCCTGGTCTCTAGGTGATTTTCCTTGCTTTTGACCATGTCTAGGTAAAGGATCTTGATAAATACCAAGCTACTAGTTTTTAGATTGATTAGGTTTTCTCTCCCCCTTTAATTCAATGTCTCCTTTTTAATGAGATCTTGGATATAGTGTTTCAATTACATACATATTTCAATGTCATGACCTTTGACTCTATGAAATTGGTAGAATTCATCCTCATGATACCAATTGAGTCGAGGTTGGTTATCATCTAATGGTCGAATCTTGGGTAGAGTAATCATGTTTTCCACTATCAACGGGTTCCCCAAGACTAGTAAGAGGTTGTTTTGTTGTTTTGGATTTTGGTTTGCTCCATGGCACTTTGATGGAGGAGATAGTTTGTTGATTAATGGGAGTCCTTTTTTACACTATTTGAACATGTTGTTTTGAATTCATAACCCCATCTCCCACAACATTTTAATTTTCATTGAATATTTTTTATTTACCCAAAAAGGAGTTATCTTGATTATGATTTTTCTTATTTCAGGTACATAATTTTATTGCTCCCTTTTTAATGAGGTATTTCTCAATTTGGATCCTCTTTTCAATGATCTCATCAAAGTATTTGGCACATTGTAGCTTAAATTTATATCTTAATTCTATGTGGAGGTTATCGATGAATATTTTGGCCAATTCCTTTTCCAAAACTATACAATAAAATCAGCATACTAAACTTCTCCAACATTGTAAGGAGGCCAAATTTTCCCCATTGCTTTGTTTAGTATTGTAGAGATCTATGATGGAAACATCATGTTCTATATTGAATGAGAAATGTCTCACAAATGTTTTACTCAATTCTCTAAAACTGGATATGGAACCCCTTTGGCAAAGGCATAAATCATTCTAATGCTGTCCCTGTGAAAATTTTAGGGAAAAATCTTAGGAGATAAGTGTCATCATATGTAACCTAATGGCATGCTACATAAAACTCTTGAACATGATCATGAGGATCACATTTCCCTCTATATTTTTCAAATTTTGATACCTCAAATTGAAGTGGGAAATGGATTTGTAATATGCTCATATCTAAAGGAGGGGAGCAAAAATATTCATATTTGTATTTCATTGCTTGTGTACAAGGGTCAATCTATTGCAGAGTTTCCTTCACCATTTTCCACTCTTGCACAAATGAGGGGTCCACAAGGAAATTAAAAGTTTGGGTATGACTTTCATGTGGTCTAGAATGATTGGGATTAGAATTATGGATATTTTGACTTGAAAAAGATGGTCTTTGATTTGGTATGCAAAATTTGGAGGCTAAAGAATTGAGTTACTGTGCGAGTTGATCTAATCGATCCTCTAAGGTAGTTTATCCCTTATTAGCCTCAATGAACTTACTTTTAAGAGGTTATTTTTTCTCTTGTTCTTTAATCTCTTGTTTGTGCTCAACAAGGTCCTCTTCTTCATGCTCTTGATTAGTATGGGTATGATGATGGGGAATATTAGGATGATTGGATGGGTGGATTAAATGTTTCAAGATGTTCAAATCAAAATTAAGGGGTAACATGCTCCCCATTCCAATAAACTGAGCTAGAATTTGGTCATGATTTTCATAGATAAATTGGTTAAATCAAGTCCTAACCTCATCGCTATGAAAGAAGTCATTTTTGAATCAATCCACTTCTACAAAGGTATACATGTTACTATGCATGTCATCATTATCCTAATTTTGTTCACCTAGACTCTTAAGGGTGTCACTTTCTTGATTAGATCTTTGTCCCATTCTTAATACTTGGGGATAGGTTCTAAAATGCATAGTGGATGATAGGGGTGATGTAAAAAGAGTGATTAGTTATGTTTTTTTACATGGGATGATGAAAGATAAGGTGGCTTTGGATACTAATTATGTATAAAAAATAAAACTAAGAGTAGTCAAGAGGGTTGGTTTGAATTTGTATTGGTCTTAAATTTATAAGGATGTAAAGACTAGAATGACTAAATACTATCAAAAGCCAAAAAACCTTATAAGGGTTTAATCTAACAAAGAGACCAAAGAGATGAAGTGTCTAAAATACCCTTTACACTACCAAAGTGGTGATTAGATGCGTGTTGGTTATGAAGTGGTAATGATGATGAAGTAATGGGTGCTAGACTAAAAATTTTACAAGGTTTTGTATGTTGATAATGTTTAGTCGAAGGGTGATGATGAAGATAGAAAGTGATGGGTGACTACTAAGGTTTGATTTCAAGACTAATGTTATATCCAAAGAGGTGAATGATGAATATGGAATGGATGTTTTGTGTGATGATAGAATGGGATGTGTCCTAGGGGTATTTAGGTGGTCTGGTGACCCATTATATAATTAACCGAACCCTCTTAATCTTGTATGTACTTAACAACTACTTAGAAGTTGATCCTAACATTAAAAATAGGATGCTTGTGATGGTTGATAGGTCTTATTATAGGTTTACACAATCTCTCTAGGGAAGTTATTGATAGACACTAAGTATGGTGGGGCCCAAATCCATGAAAGAAATATCTAACTACTTTGCATATTGGAGCCAAAATTCCCCTCACTCCACAGAACCCTTTATGGGGAATTATGCTTAAGTGCCTAACAAAAAGTGTCCTAATATTTATACTCCATTAGAACATCGAGTGTGGTCTAATGTGTGGTGATGAAATTCAAGTTATTGACCCATAGAAATAAAAATAGAGAGGGTTTACTAGTAGTTTTTTATCCTCTATAAATTCCTACAAGGATGCAAGGAGGAGAAAATACACCACTATGGGCCCCGAGTGACACTCAGGCAAGCAAAAAGTTTTATTTAACCTTATTAATTAGTGTGTTTGCTAGCTTAATCTAATCAAGAACCAAGAAAGTGATAAAATTAATGTTTTATCTAATTTTAGGACTAGTCGACCTACAAGATAGAAGATTAGTAGTTTTGGGATGATTGGTCTTTGATTGTTCATCCTGTAGGTAAATCTATGACTTTAATAATTGGTCCTATGCAAATGAGGTTAGTAGTTTTAGATATTTTTCCTTGGATTGATGAGACCTATAGGTACACGTAAATTTGATGTATAAGCACAATCAAATGAATGATTAAAAATGATGTTTTTATCTGATTTCAAAATTGATTAACGTGCAAAATAAATAATTATTAGTGTGATCAATTATATCATTTGGCCAATTGTCCCATGGAGTGTAAAAATTAATAGTTTTGACCCTTTAGTAATTTAGGCTTTTGGACATTGTAGAGTGACCTGCAAAAATAGCATTATTAGTTTGATGACTTCAATAAGCAACTTGTAAAGAAAAACGTGAGTCTTGATAATTCCAGTCTTTATCTTGCATGTATTTATAAAAATCTACCTAATTTAGTTTGCTAATGACTAAGAAGATATGATAAATCAAATCTAAACTATGTATACATGTTTTTAATACTATCTATAGAAACTATATGCATAGAGAAAAGTTGTGTTTTCTCTCTCTCTCTCTCTCTCTCTCTCTCTCTCTCTCTCTCTAGTTGATGATTTAACTAACTACATAATGACTCTCCTAGTGACTCATAACATGAAACAACTAAAAAGAACAAAAATGGTAATAACTAATTATATTTATAATAACATATTTGTATTATAATATCTTAATAAATTCATTAATAATGAGACAACTTGACTATTTAATTATTCTATCATATCATTATAACTACTAATTTGGGCTAAAAGTCTTGGCCCCCAGCTAACATCAATAACTCTAGCCTCTATCAACATTGAGTGCTAATATATATATTAATATCATATAAAGCAAATGAGAATTAATATACAATCTCTAGTAGCGTTGCTTGTGTAAAAAACCCAAAATACCAACAACAAAGACGTCTTTTCAATACAAAATTTCCTCCTACCAAAGACATCTAATAGCGTTGCTCAACACCGAGGTGGGAGGAGTAATTTGCGAGCTTTCAATCAAATGCTGAGCTTCCTTCAGATGTTGGTTTGATACCAAGACACATGCAATCTAAATATGCCTAGGTTATGGAAGACACAATTTAATGCAGTGGACAAGTATTTGACATGAACATCTCTGGGTCTTTTACTTTAACAAATAGGGGTCTTATGGACTGGAATGTTTGCATGGAATGGGTTCGATCAAAAGGCCTTGAAAAATTTTAAGCAAATGAAATTGGTTGGTGTAAAGTTAGACTCCACAATCTTGGCCAACATCAACCCCTCATGTGTTGAAATGAGGGATTTAAAAAAGGAGACGAACATCCATTAGAGTGAAATAACAATGGATTTTACCATATGATACGCTTACTAGCACACTAGTAGATAAGTATGTAAATTGTGAAAAAACACATGGCTATATACCTTTTAGTACATGGGCTAGAAAAGTCTGATGGGGACATATGAAATATCAAAAACCTAGATCTAGGGAGCTTACATAGTTGTTGAAAACTACTTGATAAAACATCTAAAGACTCATGTACATTTTGAAGTTTCTATTTATCAAATGCAACATAACAATAATAAATAATAAATTCATAGAGTAAATCAATACAATAATAAAAATAATGGACTAAAAGGCCTAATTTAATTTTCAATAAAAATAGAGTGTATATAATGATGCATGAACACCCCTGTCATAGGAGTCAATTTCAATCAAAATTATGGATTATTACAAAGGTGTAATGTTGAAATTATTGACAACAAAGAGGATTGTAGATAGAAAATATGAGACTTAGAGCCACCAACTTCATCCTAAATCTTTTGTGCTAGCATCATTATCATAATTCACACTCACAAGATACGTCCAAAAGGGTTACTTCACTCCCACTATAGTCGCTAAAATGAATCCTCGTAAAACTTGAGAAACATAGATCTAAGTATGCAAATGATACTAAATCCAACTCAAAATCCTACAAAGATCACCAATAGAAGAGAAATTAAGGGATGATCAGAAATAATAATGGCCTCTTACCATCATCTCACTCCTCTTTGGCTTCCCTTCAAGATTTTCTAACCAATTCTCCAATGTTACTTGGCTTGATGTTGGATTGCTTGAAAATAGCTTCAATATGGACAGCTTGATGGACTCTTTAGATGCTATGATGGATGCAAGAGGACTATGAGATCTAGTGCAATGAAGGCAACATGGATTTGGATTTCCTCTTTTTTGTTCATGTTCCCATGCTTGGGCATGCCCCTATTTAAAGAGTTTTTTGGGAGGGATTGGAAGGGATATTTCCCTCTCATATTTCAAATTTGAAGAGAGAGAAGGTTATAGAGGTGGGAAGCCTCTAGACCTTACTTTTTTGGGGGGAAACATGTGATTAGAAAAATTAAGTGAATAAATAATATAAAATTAGGAATTATGTAGAAGGTGAAGTAAATTGGGAATTTGAATATTACAAAAAAGTGAAAATGTGGAAAGTGAGATATTGCATGTAGTTAGGATTAATTAATTAATTAGCTTAAGGGGATGAAGGGGTGATGTTAATATGGGATATCAAAATTAGGTGTCGATATTAGACAAGATTAGTCAGGAGTTATTTTGGTGAGTAGAATTAGATACATACACTAATATTAATGTTTTGTTGGCCAAAATACCCAAAATTAAGAATCTTGGGCTCTTAAAAAAAACATTCATATTATTCGATATTTGGTCTCTCCCAAGAATTGGACCTCTTAACTAGATTTGAAAAAAAAATGTCATTTGAATAATGTGAACTTACCTTCTATTCTTTGCAACTTCTATTATAAGTACTACTTGCGTTTGATGTCACCACACTAAAATGTAATCGATCTGCTAACTTTATAAGCTTTTCCACATATAAATGGTGTACCCATTCAAAGTATATTTAGTATGGTCCAAACTCTAGAAGGTATAAAACTAGTAACCATTTAGTGATCATAAAGATAATTGTCATTTCGTGACACTTATATAAAATTATTGGTAAAGAAAGAACAAGAGTAAAAATCTAAAGTTGATTCTTACCTTTCATTCATTGGATGTATATATGTCATTAGCTCGATCCTCACAATTATTGGATCTTGTGTATATAACATCATATATGGATATCTACATGGTCATGCTTGTGTTCCACAAAAAATATGTGTTAGACAAGTAAATTTAGACTAGTCAAAGCCAAAGCCTGTAGTTTTATTAGACAAACATTGGACAGTGATAAGACATGGGTACTGAATGAATGATAATGAGGTGTCCAACTAATAATTGAATGAATGATAATGACTAAAAGAATCCATGGCTCTAGTTTTAATAGGGTTTATCAAAGCACAAGTGAGTTTTATTTCTCATGTTCGGAGTCTTAATTGACTTAACCTGGTGTAAGAAAATTGATGTAATTGACTTGACTTGCGTGGAAGATGGGCCATGCATTGTTAATATTTCTAATTGAAATGCTGATATATTTCATTTTCTGTGTTATTGACAATTGAAATGTCATGAAATCAATAAAGATTTCCACTATGTGAATAGTAGAAAATGAGTGATTATATATTAAAATTTTAAATATGTACCTTTTAATATATTGTGCTTTTGGAACAACTCTGTATAAATTTTGGTTCTCAATGTTTCAGATCATCATCCATGGTCCATCATCAGGGAAAATAAGATATGTATGGAACAACAAGACCCATCATTACATTTAAAGCTTAATAAAATAGTTGTTATAAAAACATTTACTAAAAAGAAAAAGAAGAAAAAATAAAAATAAAAAACTTTTTTTCTTCTTTTTTCCTTTTGGTAATTTTTTTTATAATATCTATTTTATTAAGCTTTAAATGTAATGTTGGGTCTTGTTGTTCCATACATTTCTTATTTCTCCCATATATATATATATATATATATATATATATATATATATATATATAAACAAAATATATTTTTTTCTAACTTGATTGCTAATAGTAAAATAAATATATACTTCACATAAATCTAATTCGAAATAATATATATTTGTTTGTATGTATGTATATATATACATACATACAAACAAATATATATTATTTCGAATTAGATTTATGTGAATTATATATTTATTTCACTAATAGCAATCAAGTTAGAAAAAATTATAATTTAAAAATGATGAATTCAAAATGCATTTCAATAAGTATTATTTAAAATTACAAAATCAATCAAATTTTAAAATATTAAAGTCATATTTATTTTTCAACTAATTAATTATTAGTTTAATTAATATAATATATTTTTTAAGGAGAATATGTTTTGTACATTCAATTTTTATGTTCATATTTCTAACAAATAAATCATACTTTATACAATATAACCATCAAGTAAACCCACCAATATTTTTTTTTAAATGAAACATATTTTTAAAATGTTAAAAGCCATTAAAAAGATATATCCAACCTAACATAAAGACAAAAACCCCTTTATAGTGCGAACCTTCCTATGAATTTTCTAAAATAAAATATTCTCATGGAAAGTGTCTTAACTTTTTTTAATTGAAAATTACACTTCTATTAGTTTAAAATAAAATTTATAGTACAACGTCAATCATACCAATTTTTTTTTAAAAGTCACATTTTGAAAGCCAAACTGAGTTAAGAGAGCCTTGAGAGAAATCAAAATCCAAAAAAGGGCACAACCTAACTGATAACCATAGTTAAACTAACTTAAGTGCACACCAATTAAAAAAAGATAATGAAATAACACAAACAACAAGGAAATAACGAATACGCTGCTGCAAACATGTTGGCTAATGGAGGAGGTGGAGGTGGAGGTAGAGGTTCATGAGGGTTTCCTCCCCAATGATCCTAAGTTGGGGGATCTTCATCAATTGGGAGGGGTTTCAACCAATCATCTTTGAAAAAAGAGATTCTCATGTCCAAGTATACATGGATGTCAATGACCAAATTTCAAGGTCTTCCTAGAAAATATAAAAAAATTTATGAAAAACACAACCCATATGACATAAAAAAATGATTTGTTGTTTCACATCAAACATACCCATTTCTTGGTATTACCCATTTATTCATAGCACTTGACTTGACTTGGTGAGACGGTCAACCCATGGCAGATTGATATTTCAAAAAATAATTGTTCACGCAATGATGACCTTTCTACCTACAATTTGTCCCACAAAAATATTAGACATGTGTTAAGTCTTCAAGTGTTAGCTTAATAATTCCAATAAGATAATATCAGGAGTTGCTACAAAGATAAAAGATACGTCATAAGGGGTGCAATTTTATGTTTTTAGTAAGGCAAGATTATGTCAAGTAAAAGAGTGTAAATTGGTAAGTATACTTCATTAAAAATTTATGATCGTTGACCTCATCTCACCTTTTATGCATGAAATAGTAATAAATACTATAATATTTTTAATGTAAGTGATGATGGAAAATGAGGTGTTGTATTTCTTCATACAACATGTAGACCAATAACTTTCTTCAAACATGAAACATGGAAAACTAAGTGGATCTTGGAGGAGGAGGGAAACTCCAACTTATATACAAGGGACTAATCTTGGAAAACACTTTATAAAGATTGTAAAAATTTGGTGCAAGTTTCTAATGACCCTTAAGCATCAAATAGGACTAATTATAATGTTGGAACTAGATAAAAACCATGTCACCAACATTAAAATCACATTCTGAATGGTATTGATTGATATGATGTTTTAGTGGTTCTATGGTAGTTGGGATTTTGAAGGATAATTACACATGTGTGGATTGTGACGTCAACTCCATGTATCTTGGAGCTACATATAAAGTATTTTTGAAGAGAATTTGGTGGATGACCATAAACAAACTCATATGGGGTCAGCTTGGTGGCAATGTGGTATGTAGTGTTGTACCAATAATCAACAAGTGGTAACCATTTGACCTAGTGAGTATGTTGATTTGAGGCTAAATAATGTAGATAGGTCTCCAAGCATTTGTTGATAATTTATGTTTTACATGGATTATTTTGAATATGGCATACAAAACTCAATAAAATTTGGGTTCCATAGACGTGGAAAGATTTCTTACATAAGTGACTAGTAAAATTGGAATCATAGTCACACACAATTGAGGTAGGTAGCCCATGGAGGTGGTGGATCTAATATTAAAAGGTTTGAGCAACAATGGAGGTAGTAAAAAGATGATTGAGTGTGAAAAAATGGGCATATTTGGAGAGCCAATCCACCACCATGAGAATCACATATTTCTAGCTTGACTTGGGTAGTCCCTCAACAAAGTTCATGGAAATATTTGACCATACCCTAGTAGGGATAGGCAAGAGTTGGACAATTCCTGGGGTGGTGACAATTTCCCCTTTGTTATAATGGGACATTTCACATTATACCACAAATGTTTGATGTCATGTTTAGTGGATTCCCATAAAAAAATTAGAAATCCTTACATATTTTTAAAAAAACCTAAGTGGATTGTTGATGGAGAGGTATGCAACTTGAATATAATTGTTTGTCTCAGTGTTGATTAGGGTGACCTTACCAAATATACTTGGTGGTTTATATAGTGACCATCCAAAGAGTAATTTTGTTGATAGGCAAGGTTAGTGGTCACTTATTGAATGAGTTTCTAAATTTTGGTGTCATGGGACCATTTTTATTATGCTTGATGTATCCAATCTGACATGGGAAAGGATAATATACACAAGGTTGTTTGTTCTTCATAATTTTAAGATAACACATATGTGACAATATTATCTTTACCCTTGTTGTAGTTAATTTCATAGTCATATCCCATTAATTTGGTTACCCATTTTTATTACTCAAGTGAAGAGACTCTTTTCTCTAATAAGTACTTGAGGCTATTATGATTATTTTTTATGCAGAAGGGCTTCTTGACTAGGTATAGGCACCACTTGTTGATGGTATGGAGTATAACTAACATCTCTTTCTCATATGTGGAATGAGCAAAGTTTTTTCATATAAATCCCTTGTTGGTGAATGTGAGGGGTTGAACATCATACATTAGAATGGCTCCAATGCCACTTTTAAAGGTATTAATTTTGATGATAAATGGTTTAGAGAAATCAGGCATCTCTAGAACAGGTGTAGTGCACTTTGCATTATTGAGAAGTTTGAAGGCTTGTTTACTACATCAAACCAATGAAAGGCATATTTTTTAACATTGTCATTAATGGAGTGACAATTATTCCATAATCATAGAAAATTTTCTATAATATTTTTGCATCCTAATTCCTCGACAAACAAACATGCTAGATTATTTGTGGATATCTGCAACTAACAAATTCAGATTTAGTTGTATTTATGACTAAGCTTGGGATTTGTGCTATTATGGGATATTAGAATATTTCTTAGATATATAATGATACATGATTGGTTACTATGAATTGGTTAATGCATGTGTTTACATTTCAAGGAATATAATGTATTATTTCAGTTATATTTATTGCTATATGATTATCATGTGATATGATCTAATTACCTGCATATTGTGAGGTGGAAGTAGGAGAACTCATCCCCCAGAGCATACCAGAGAGAGCATCATTGGAGAGGGTGACATAAATGAAGACATCGGAGGTTGCCAGAGAGCTAGTGAAACCCTATACACACCACAATAATTAGTACATGGTAGAAATGAATAAAAAATAGCTTACTTATGGTGTGTTTAATTACTTGCTTGAAGCATTTATTTCTATGGTTTGTCAGAGTAGGTAAAAATATCATAATGATTTCTTTTGAGTGTTGACTCATTTTTTTATTTATGATGATAGGAATAATTTTGGCAAAAGTAAATTAAAAATATGAGTTATTTGTAACTTTTGAAACTATCATATAGAATTGTTATAATATATTTGGATGCGAATTTAATTTAATAAAATCAAGGAGTTTAGCATTCCATATTTAAAGTATATTAACAAAAAATAGAAAAAGATATTAAAAAAAAAAAAAAAAGAGAAATAAATAATTAAAAATTAAAACATCTAAAAGAGTTAAATATATTAAAATAAAACAAAAGAGAAAAGCTAAAAAAAAAGCTTTGCCTTATATCTTGAAAAGGGGAAGAATAAAGAGTTAGCCTTGGGAGAGTATGGCATAACATTCTGGAAGGAGGGAGATAAGGAATAGAAAAGAAGTGAAAAAGAAGATCATCCACCCAATTTCCCAAGTATGTAATGTTTTTGAATTTTCGGAATTTTTTATTCTGGGTGATTATTGTTCTCCAAGTTTTTGTATGTCTTTATTTCAAAAGTCTGAGAGGAATAATTAATTGAGAGAATATAACTACACATAATTGCTTAGGTGGCTTAGAGGCTACCAACCAAATCAATCCATACAACTCTCTTAGATATGGTGTTCCACATTAACGAGTGTTCAATTTATTGCATGAAATTTTATCAATAAATCTATGGTGACTCATGCAAGCACATAGGCATTTAGCCACTACATAATAAATGGGTAATATAACCAATGGGTGGTACACATTGGGTTGTGTTTGTTTTATGGGAGCAGGGCATCTATGTTGTACCTATTGTAAAGCTATTGCATTTTATTTTCAAAAATAATGTCATATGAAAATATGTTTTTCAGGCTGAATTGACTATATAGACTAGACTATAGTCATGAATTGTTGGAAATGTTCATGATGCTATGAATTTAGTATTAATTAATGGCTGAATATTACTTTCAATCAGTGTGGTACGTTTTGAAGTCTTTACTCATTTATTATTTTAGCCTTTAAATATTCTTTCCTCGTTTATGTCATTATTTATGTATTTTATGTTTGCACACTAGATCTAAACATTGTTATAAACTTGTTTAACCCATGGCATCGCCTATCTCTTTTTCTGCGATCAAACTTCTAGTTGTAGGTTCTGCAATGTTGAATATAGATAATTTGTTAATCATTTCTATCAAGTATTAAATTTTTATCTTTTTGGTGGAAATAATAATAATAATAATAATAATAATAATAATAATAATAATAATAATAATAATAATAATAATAGAGAGCTGTTGTTAACACCTCAGAGATAACCATGTAAATTTTGCAGTTCCCTTCTACTCTTGAGTCACTATATTACTTAATAAGGGTCATTGCATGGCATCATTATGTCCTTTGGAATCTCTATAAATTGTAAATCATCACTGCATTTTAGTTGACTCCCTGAATAAATGACTTGAATCACTATATTATTTTTAGTCAAAGTCTTTCTCATTCATGGGTAGAGTTGCTTTAGTTTTAAACAAAGTACATGTTGGAATTTTCAATCCACTGTAGTATGTATCCAACTAACTATTGGAAATTTCTCTTTGGTTTGAGTGGATAATGTTTGGTTTAGCATTTATTTTTAGTGTTGAATGTAAGTTACCAATGAGTTGGTCAAGCGTAGTGATGGGGTGCATTTACCTTCCATGATGGCAAGTAGTCCTTTCATCCCCTAATTTATTATGATAACATTTTAATCATAATCAAAAAAATAGTGTCTACAATTAATTTGATATATAAAGTAAATATTGACATATAAAATTTAGTCATATAAAATTTAGCAACGGATATGCCATATTGATATTCTTGGAAAGACAATATTTTCAACTCCAATTTTATAATATTTAGATAACATTCAAATATATATATATATATGTATATATATATATATATGTATATATATATATACATGTATATATATATATATATATATATATATGTATATGTATGTATATATATATATATATACATACATATATATATATATATATATATATATATATATATACATACATACATATATATACATATATATATATACATATATATATATATACATATATATATATACATATATATATATATACATATATATATATACATATATATATATACATATATATATATACATAGATATATATATATATATACATATATATATATATATATATATATATATATATACATATATATATATACATATATACATATATACATATATATATATACATGTATATATATATATATATATACATATATATATATATTAGTTACTCCCACATTGTTATATAGAAATGAGGTTTCAGAGACATTAAATAGTGGTGTCATATTTAAAAACTAAAGCTAGCTGGGATCGCCATATTCCAATGTGCTAGGCATAGCCTTATTTATGCCTATGGAATTAATTAATTAATTGATGGCCATATGTTTTGCCATGGCATTCAATTGATAGTAGTCTTTAAGATGACTCTACTCATTGAATTTTAAATATCTAATCATGCTTGTTAATTTAGTTAATGGTAATTATGTAAGAGTTAGGTATTACCATAACCTTAGCGATCTATGATTAATTATCACTTAGTGTTGAATTAATCACCATATTCTTGTGGTTTTATGTGTACTACAGAAGGATGACAGTAATATATGGCGTGTTGCACCTATAAGTGTTACATAGATAAAAGAGTTAAATGTTATGAAGTTTATACGAGGAGTTTTATGTGGCATTCATGAATTTTTCCAGGTATGGTATTTAGTATAATTATTAAACAAGGGAAACTTTTGGGAAAAATATCAGCATTTTGGCTATTTATATAATGGGTCAAATTATTGAATATCTAAATCTGTACATAGTGATAAAAGAGCATAATTCCTATTGTGCATACCTAAGTTTGGGAACTTTTATCTTGTATTCACAGAATTATACTAAAGCCCCAAAATTTATCATAGTCAAACCCTACAACATCATAATGGTTAGATAATATCTTGAGAATCTCTTTAGAAAATGTTAATATTTGTAGGTGTTAATATGACTAATAGTGTGTACATGTATAGAGGGGTGTATTCTTAAGTTTGTATTCCCATGGGTAGACTATAAACTATGTTAAGGATTTACATAATAGCTAAGTTTTGAATGCATCCATTCAAACCCCTAAAATGTATAGCCAACACCAATCTGGATTATCATATGTTTCATGTGTGTGTGAGTCTTATTTTGATATATCTATCAATGAATTTAACTATGAAATATAAGTATGAAATAAAACGGTTGTGTTGGGACATATGCCTAAGCTTCTAATTAGGAATATGATTTTACCTAGTCATCCAGTGTTCGAGGGACCAAAACTAAAATAGTCTCATAGAAAAATGGAATGGGATATTTAAATGAATGTTATAATTGGTTTATGAATCCTCTATTTCTTTGATTGGTTGTTAGTTATATTTTTCATACTTATGTGTAATAAATGATTATGATAGTTTTTAGTTATATCCATCATATAATGGTGCATCGTGATGTGTGCTTATAGATATTTTTATTTGAATGTTGGTAATTAGTTTAAACTTAGGGTATACCTAGGTAGTAATATCCCATGATTATTATTATATATGTGAGCTGTTTGATTCTTGAAATCATAAATTTGGGTAATGAGTTATTATGAATTTGGGAACCTATGATAGTATGGCATATCATAGAGTACTATAGTATAGATATATGTTATACCTATATGGTACATACTATAATTTTATGCCTAGACTCATATCTACATTTGATTGATTATATGTAACCATGTTGGATATTACTATAAATAGTATGTTTGGGATAGTTAGTAGGAATATATGGATGATTGCATACAACCTTGAAAGTTTAACGAATGTTATGATAGTATATTATTATGTTTCATGGGAACTATGATTTGATTTTTTATATCTAGTTGCTTGAACATAAGTTGTATTTTCATGTATTTATGACTACTTTATTATGATTGATTATGGAAAACTAGTAGATATATCTTAGAATAATAGACTATGGTAATAAAGGTTATCATAAGGTGTATTATGTTTGAAAAATAATAGTAGTGAAAATATATAGTTAAATATGTATTTACTTGGGTGGTATAAATTGTAGTGATTATTTCTAGTATATGATAGAAATTAATGTAAGATTCATTCATATGATTGACAGAATAAATGTATGTTTTGGCTACTCTTATGTCTATCATAATATATAATGTGTTTTTTAGTACGATGTAAAGTAAATTAATCTTGTGATTGAATTATATTTGACCAATTTGCATTGTTGATATGGAGTAGGGAGTGAAATGGACTTCACTGTCTTACTAATATCACAATGAGAGATGAAGATAGTTTGATCAAGTGGTGTGTATGAATTTGATTGATCTAGATCATTATTATTTATTATTTGTACAAATTTAGGCCAAATTATGTTTAGTGAGACATTATCATTACATGAGTGGGATTTACATGTTTGTGTGATATATTGTAATAGAATAGTTTTCTATGATACACTACATGTTTAGTTTATAAATCACATGGCACATAGCTACTTATTTGTTTCTTTGGATTCCCATGATATCACTATCTACTCATCCATGAAGGGAGGGACATTTTCTAATGGGATTAGTGCGAGAGATCATTGTTCTGTGGTTGGTGTATAAAAGTGATTGATGATGCTCTCCCTCCCCACAACAGTATTACCTATCGAGATGACACTTGAGATTACCATAGATACTTGAGTTCAAGAACAATGCTCTAAGAGAACCACGTATCTTATATGTATATTATATTGTATTGTAATTATTATTAAATATTGTCATGAAGAGTTGTAATTATTTTTTATTTCACATTGATAGTGGTGACTTTGTATTTGTATCAGCTATGGTTGAGTTTTTATAATTACTTTATATATTTGTGAATTGATATGTACTCTCATGATATTAGAGATCAATATTATGTGATGTATTATGCTTGTTTCTATTATCACACCTTGAGTATTTATTAAGGTCTCTATAGATTCTTGTGGTGTAATCTATATTTGGTATATGTGTTTAATTTTTTTTAAAAATCATGTATTTATATGTCTAACCCAACGAGGTTGTTAAAAATAACTTGTAAGTCCAAAAATGTTGTGAAGACTATTGAGTGATTTAAGTTCAAACCAATGTTTCATAGCCTCAATGTTTTAAGGATCCTCTTTGATGCCTTCCTTAGAGATGATGTGTCCAAGATACTCAATTTCATTTTTTCCAAAATCACCCTTGGACCATTTGGCACATAAGTGGTTATTATAAAGAACTCATAAGGTATAGTCCAAATATATCACATGCTCATCCATTTACATCTATAGACCAGAATTCCATCAAAGAAAACTAGTATGAAATTGCATAAAAATGGCCAAAAGATCTTGTTCATTAAGCCTTGAAAGGTTGATGGAGAATTCGTGAGGCTAAAGGGAATGATGAAAAAATAATAAAGGCCATCATGAGTTCAAAATAATCTCTTAGTAATATCATCGCCCTTGATGCATATATGATGATACCTTGATCACAAGTCAATATTCATGCAATTCATCTAGTCACTTATTAATCCCCAGAATAGGAAAATTGTACTTAATAGTGATTTTATTGAGAGCGTGGATGTTGGGATCTTTTACTTTAGTTTAGAATGACTTATCCTAGTCCCACACTTAAGGTAATAAGTAATCTAATGAGCTAGTGCATTGGCATATCATGCGATAAATGATCTTCCTTGCTCACCTGAAGCATGCAACTTAGCAATGGTTTTTGTTAGTTCTATCATGTAATGGTGTATGAATTGAGATATCTATACTAAGGTTCTTATATAGGCACATAGGTATAACCATAAACATCATAATATAGTTAATCCTAACAATTCGCTCATTCGATACTTAAGTTATTCATCACGAAAAAAGATAGATGCAAATTGAAAAAATGAGTAGTAGTACCATTGATTTTATAATAAGTTTACAAAATGTATTTCAAAAAAATAGGTATTCTATCTCATTACATATTAATATCACCATACATAGGTCATAAAACATATCAAGATCATGAATAAGCTCAAGATTACAATTAACAATTACCTTCCTAAGTAAAACTAGGGGGTACTAATACATGGTTTTACCCTGACTATTATGTTACAATATTAATATCAAAATGATGAATTGATAATGACCAGTTCCCCCTATATAGCCTCTGTATGTTAGATATATATTATCATGCTCCTATATTCTCATGAACTGGTGCTAGATTCATTCTTGACTATTCTCCTCTGATGCTCATGTCAACCACTTCCTAACCATCTCTGCTTTATGTACCCTTGTCCAAGTCATACATTATTTTCAAAGTCTTACATCCTCAGTTCCTCCATATTTTTTTCATATTTTTTCCTCGTGAATTGCTTCTCCCATCACAAGGCCTTATGTGCCATATATCTCTCATGCCTTGGCTCACTTTCACACCTCTATCTTTTGCGTTGTTTCTAAAAAGTACTTAGAGTAAATCAATATAAAATTTGGGGTCCAACATTAACCCCCACTAAGCCAACACTTGTAATAGGTCCTAAGTGGAACCCACCCCCCCCCCCCACATCTATTACCATGTCCTCAAACATGGAAAGATCAACCTTCATCAGCTTCTAGATTATTATCAACATAAGTTTGGTGAGCTCCTCTCATGCATGCTTTATGAATATCATTGATGACTCAATAGTCATTAGTATTATGCATGTACGCATCACATATTTTATAATATAGTTACACTTTAGCCTAGGTAGTGTGTTGAAGCAATGGATAAATTCTTACATCATGATCCTCCTAACATATATCACAAGACTATTTTATTACATTACAAACATTCCTCCAAGGATAATTATTCTTGTTATGACCTTCAACATTGAGGTCAATACTTCATAGGCCATTGCACATCTCTTGAGTATTATTGGCTATTATCTTCTCCAGCTAAGAATCCATATCAATAATTTGAGCTTCCATAAAGGGGATGATCCTCATATCTTTACTTCCCATAACTTCAGCATGGAGAGTAGTTTCTAGTGCCTTGCATAGGTCAATAAAGGTATTTTGGGATAGATATTGATGAAAAGTAAGTAAAAACCCTCCAAAAATCCATTGAACATGATGTGTTGGGTTCATCTCAAATGATAGTTTTGAAACAAGCATTTTGAAATATGCATCATACTCGTGCACTCTCTCAATGAACTCTTGTTTGATATCCTTTAGGGAAACAATACTCTAGGATGTCAAACTCTTAGAAAAAATCAATTTTAAATAATTCATGATTGACAATGGCTTATTGAGGGTTAAATTTATAGTAATATTTATGCATGTAATCTAATAAAATATTATAAAATTGAGTAGCCTTTCATTTTGAATAAGGGATACCCCACACTCACCAAATGAGTTCACACTTATGAATGTGTTCCACCATATTTTAAACACATTAATATTAGGGGAGATGAAGCTTCATATCATAGTATATTATAGGTACACTTGGTGGTTGTAGTGGACCTTCTTGTGGCACTCCTCCAGTCCCTAATATGGAACTATGCAACTATATGGAACTATACATTATGAAAAACTGAAAAACATTGTGATACATATCACAAGAATTCATATTAAAATATTATCAAACAATTTAATTAATCAAATTTAACTAGCAAAGCATGAGTACATCAAAGTTATCAAAAATAGATTTAGGTCAATGGAAAACTTATATGATAACTTAAATCAACAAGAAATCCCAAATATTTGACAAGTAAATATATAATCTTGCAAAATATTTAAAAGGATGCATTTTTATAAATGTAAATAGGCACTGAATGTGAATACTTTTAGAAGAATTATTAGTACCTAGTGGAGGTATTATTGTTTTTACTTTTGGATTTTATTTTGTTTAATGTTTCCATGCCACCCAATCATAACAACTTCTAAAATATGTATTTATAATTTTTGAATGTTTCACAGATGAAATAATATTTTATATGTATTTTCAAGTTATAATTAACTACAAAATAAATTGTACATAATTTCCCAACCAAAACATTTCAAATTATTGTGATGCCTATTTTCCTAAAGTCTGGGGACTTCAAACTATGTTTTATTTAATCATTTTTAATGTTTGCAAAAAGGCTAAAATATTTTACTATTTTCCTCTGATTGACAATAAACCTTAAATACTATTCATAGACTGGACCAATGGAAAGCATTTCATCCTCAAAAATTAATATTGATCTTGGTCGATATTAGGGGGGTTTAATGCATGCAACGGTCTGCTAGCAAAGGCCACTTGTACCCTTCTAGGTAGTGGTGTGTCAATTGGATGGCTCTACAACAATTTGGGGTACTCATTTATCTAAAATTTAGAGATATTTGTGGCTCTTCTAGGGTTCACAATGTTTGTCTATTTGTTATAGAGATGGAAAATATAAAGCCTAAATCAATAGAAGTTTTAAAAAGGAATGTCTTTCCTCAGTGAACTAGAAATGGAGCTAAGTGTAGTTGTTATATTCATTTCATTCTTGATAAATGTGGTTGTTATCACTATAAACTTATCTCCTAAAGATAAGGAAACTGTAATGATTTGGACCTCAACAAGTCCTCATTTCTTATCAAGGTAAGTTGGTCTCTATTTTAATTTATCCCACTCCAGATTGTATCATTATTTGATATCTAATCTTGAAAATAATTTTTATTAGAATGCATTTGATTCCACAAATATAGTATTAGGGTTGCATAGTGTAAATTATGGAGTTATAAAATATGGATTCTTTGGATTTGTGTGTAGCATGTTTTAGGACAATGGAGCTCAAGAGTGTTTACAGTTACACTGTTGGCATCAAGTCAAGGTTTAATTATCTTTGAAACATCTGTAGTACAATATGTGATGTAGGCAAAAATCTTAAAGCATCCTTAAATTTTGGTTTGATTTTATTCAAGTCTATGCAAATCAGTAAAATTAACAATAAGGGAATTTGAATAATTTTTTTAGGTATTTTCAAATCTGAAAAATAAAGTCCTAGCTATGTAATATTATGACAAGGAGCATTAAAATATTATTTAGTTTAGTGGTGGGGAAGACTAATTATTGTCATCTCTATATTCTCTCTTGATTTTCTACTAAATATCAACCTCTAATTTTTATTGATCCTTGAAAAATCAATTCACTAGTTTTATTCAATATCATGCAAATGATATTGTCATTTGAATTTCCATTTACTTTCATCCCCCTAAGTTTTAAAAAAAATAGGAAATGTATCAAGTTGAAGGGGTTGTATCAAATTCTTGTTAATATAATAACACAATTTAAACCTTTTTTCTTTTACAAAAACATTTGTTTCCATAAATTTATAGAATGAATACTCATGAGATTTTTTATTAATTACATTGTTTGATGTCATTTTATGGAAAAGGAGGATTACATTATTTCATGGAATATGGTCATTATATTTTAATGTATTTTTGCTAAATAAAATAATATTTGGTTTACCTTTAAAACTGTTGTAAATTTAAATTTTGCTAATTCCATCTGGGCTCCCTTGAATTTGTTTGTATATATATAGACTTACAAAAATAGGGGTAGGCTTGTGGCTTCTCTTATTTCCAAATCAAAAACCCATGTTAGGTATGGAGCTTGATTGCCTTCCAAGATTAGAGATTAAAAATTTGATGTTATTTTAGCCAGGTTTTGGATCCCATTCTTTGTATCCACAATGGTGTAGGAGGTTACAGGAGGGTGAACCCCCATTGCAGGGTCTGGGGGGATGACCCCCTGATGGGGGTCTAGGGACTGTGTGCCCTAGTGGTGGTTTGGGGGGAGGCACCCCTGAAGAAATTTTTTAATTAAAATTACCTTGTAAAATTATAATTTCATAGTCAATCTGAGTCATTGATTAAAGGTTTTTAGATCTAATCGTAGAGGTTATGTTTAGGTGTTTTTACCCTAAAATGTATTGTTATATGGTTGAGATGAAAGATGAAATGGATTACACATAGAGAGGAGGCAGAAAGAGGTAGAGAGGTGTAACAGGGTTTGTTTCTAGATTTGTTTCTCCCTTGTATTGATGGAAATAATATACTGGACAAGTTTGGTGGATGTAGCCCATCTTGGGTGAACCACATTAAATATGGTGTCTCTTATTTTGTGCATGTTTATGATTATTTTCTATATGTTTGATTGATTCATTTCATAATTTCTCTTGTATGTGATTTAGGGATAAATCTATGTTTTATTTTATTCTAACAACCTAAACACAAAATAGGAGTAGTTCTGTTGCAATTGATTCATAGTTCATGTAACACAATACTTACAACACTAACAATTACCTTTGAATTTTTTGTTTTGTATATTTGATAAGCTCCATCTCCATCTTCCTATTGTAATTCACTTTTTTACATTAAATTACTTTTGACACCACTTACAATTCAATTAAAAATCATCTTCTTCATAGAAAATGGTAACAACCCCAATGACAAAATCCTATGACCAGTACTCAAACCACAACATGAACCTTGTTAATACATATTCAAACCCTTTTAAATACCTCACTATTAAAATGAATGATAAAATATTCAATGTTTTTTCAATTGTGTTAATATCAATACTGTTAATATCAATAAGTATGATATTTCAAACTTTGACAACTTCCAACTACTCCATGTTATATTGATATGCATTGCCTCCAAATCACCACTCACATCTAAAATTTTCACCTTCAAACCACCAAGATAGGTTGAAAATAACATAATAATAGTAACAAAAATAATTGTTAATTTAAATGTTTGAATGAAATCCTTTCCCACAAACCCTACAAATATTCGTTATCATTGCACCTGATGTTTTTAAAATGTTATCCTCTATTTGCATCCATGGCATCACCTTACTATTATGTTATTACTATTACCATATTTAATTATTTTTATATATTAAATAAATATTATCCATTTATTTTAAAAACATAACATTATATTAAATTGCTAGTAAATTTTAAATACAATTAGTATATATGTTTTAAAGAATGATATCTGTTTATATATTTTATATAAATTTATCTAAAATATATATATTAATATATTATATTATTAAAAAATATAAATATCATATTATTAATTTAATATTATAATATAAATAAATTCATAAAAACTGATTTATTTTATAAATAATTAGATAAAATTAATAATTACTTTAAAATATTAAATTTATTTTACATTCAAATTTATTTATTTAAATTATTATTTGTTATGTATTATAATATTAATAAATATGAATATTATATCATATTGTAATATAAATTAATTTATATATTAATTATTATATTTAAATATACAATAATTATTATAAATTATATATCTTATTAAATATTATTAAATTATAAAGACCTTAAGCATAGCCTCTAAACGATTAACTTAAACTCAATCCTTTAACGGTTATATTCATTACTTTAAATTCTTAAAAGTGTTACATAGAATGATTTAAAAGCAAAATAATAATTATTATTATTTACCTTCCATTTAAAATTTATACTTTAGCTTGATGATTATATACATGTTAATTTCATTTTTGTTATGAAAAGTAAATAAAAAAAGTATTATTTATTTTTTTTTAATATCAAGTGGGTTATTTAGTCATCCACCAAAATATAAGTTCTAAGAGATACAAAAAAGAATGAAACCAAGATCATGTTGCAATAAGGAAAGGGATCACAATTCTTTCATGATGACAAATCATGGGTGATGATTTGAAACACACTGGTCAAATAAATTGCACACAATTATCGCCTAGAAATCTTTTTAACATTTTCATAGACTGTGAAAACATCAAAGTTCTTAAAGGGATTAATGTTCTCTTTCTTATGATTTTTATTGAAAAAAGTTTAATGTTTTACCTTTTTATCCTCTTGCTTTTTTCCACTATCATTTTTATTTTTGCATTTATTTTTTATTTGTATATATATATATATATATATATATATATATATATATATATATATATATATATATATATATATATATATATATATATATAATTTGTATTTATAGAATTAATTTTTCAAACATTGTGTCAGTTTTATATATTTTTTAATATGTTAGTTATAAATTAATTAAGATTGAATAAGTTTTTTTTTTTTTTTTAAATTCTCATTTATTAATTAATTAAAAGTCAACACACTCACACCTTCACAACTCTTCAACCCTTTGTATGTCACTATAAGAATGTTCTATTCGCATAATTAAACAATATTATCAATTTTGTTTAAGGAGTGGGAGAAATATAATGTAAATTTTGAAATAAAGGAGTCAACATGAAAAAGAAATATAATGTAAATAATGATATAAAGGATGTTGACATAAAAAAATAGGATAATGTAAATGCTTAATTTTTATACAAGGTGGTAATTAGTCATAAAATTATACTATTCTAGGGTACTTGGGTGTTTATTGATCACTGGTTCAGATAAGGGTTTTATTGGCACATTTCCCTTATGTTTCTTGTTGCCTCCCATCCTTTTCTCTTTCATTTCCTCTCTTTCCTCTTTCTATTTCTAATCCAAATTTCAAATCTAATATGTTAGCTAAATTAGACAATTAGTCTCAAACTCTATCTGTGAATGTGAATCCAAGCATCTCATAGCATATAACTTCTTACCTCTTCTAATTTCTATTCATTTCCAATAAGATATATTCTTTTTTATTTACTTTATTATTTAGAGGGGCTCAAGAGTATTCATTTATGATAAAATCAAGATAATATATCGAGACCCCATTCTCCAACTAGCCTATCTATGATATGAGGCACATCATTATCATAATCATGACGAGAGGGAGTTGAGGGAAACTATATATATATATATATATATATATATATATATATATATATATATATTGGGCCTATCTATATCTATATGGCCACTTTGGACCACTATTTCTATATGGGACCGACACACCTAAGGACAAACACTTCAATATATAGGGCTAATTTCCCCTTGGTCTAACCCGCCCACCTCTAAGCTGAGTAAACTAGGTCGAGTCTATATCAAGTCAAGATTGGCCATATATAGACTATTATCACTTATGTGATAAATGTTTGTAACACAGTTATGGTAAGACATTCAATTCTCAAGTAGGGGTTTGGAAATGCAATAGTCAAAGACCTAGAAAATGATTAGCTTATGATACAAGTCCTGAAATTGAATATGAGTGGCATTAAAATTACTTTAATATTATAGATTTGGGTTCCTCTCAAAAAGTTATGCAAGTTCAAAAAATGGAATGTGATTTTGATTATGTATGTCAAAGTTATGTCTTCTAGGAATTACATGAGATCTCAAAATGACTCCCTACACTTAAGACATGGATTGTCAAAAGAAACCCATGGCTTGCATTTTTTTAGGCCATGCAATGTCATAAAAATGTGTGATGCTATTGATTTTAGTTGTAAGAACAAATTAACAGTCTGGATTATGAATCATCAGTTATTGGATGGGTGAGAAAGACATTGCCATCTATTTCTGACCCTTGGGATTCTAGATTCGAGTTCATGCATTGTTCTTGTGTATATATGAAACTATAAAAGGTAATTGAAGCAATATAATTAGAATTGAGTCTTGAAAGAAGGGATTGATGTAAATCTATTTGGGTGTAGTAATGTAGCTCAGATGTGTTGTACCTCCATCAAATGATTGGAGTTGAACTCACTTGGGTGATGAAGTGTAACTCAAATGTGAAGTCCTTTCCTCAATGAGGCATAGACTTTCATTGTTTTCTTAATATTTATTCTTATTATGTGTTCTTTGTATATATTTTGGAGTTGGGACATGGTAAGGAAAGTGAAAGTGATCAAATTGCAAAGCATGTATTGATGTTTTAACATGTGAAAATTTAATAAACATTCATGAAGACCTTAAAAAGGAAATAAACTTGTAATTATAGAGTTAGATAGTGGCAAGAGGAGGAGATGTTTTAATCTTATGTAGTTTTCCAAAATTGGATTTCTTAATATTAGTCTTGTGTCCCTTTTAATTTTTTTTTCTTGTGTGTGTTCTTTCTTTGTTTCAACATTTAGTTTCCTTTCAAGTATGCAACATTTACAATTCACGTATTGTTCACATTTTTTGACTACTTTATAGAAATTACATGTGAAAACAACAAGCTAATCAATAAATGAATACTTATGAGTTAGTAGGATTTATATTAATTAATTATGTGTGGAATATCTACCAAATTATAGATTAGATTGGTATCAGAGCCAATGCACTCATAATCTGATCCACGTAAATTATGGACGAAATTGGTATTAGAGAAATTAGTGTTTGATTATGGTGGGTTTTATGGTTTGACAATTGTGTAGATGTATTCTCATTACTTGGATAACAAAATCTAGAGGAGATGGTGTCTTGATTCTTTGATAGCAAGGTGCATTCTAATTCTACTATTATTGTTGCTAGAAAACAGATGGTAGAAGACATTATGGGTGTTATGATGTGAAGATATTTACTTACAGTATTTTATGGAAAGGAACCTTAAGGTATGTTAAAATGTGAATGTATGAGTTCATAAATTTTAAATGTCTAAATGTTTGTACAAATTACTGAACTAGTTGAAAATAGTGAATAAATCAGCAAGAAAAACTTTAGATCTTGAAAAATCTATATAGTTTTCTAAAGAAATATAAAATACCCACATCATATATTTTAAATCCAAAAAAAACAATTTTTTTTTCCTAGTTTAAGTAACAAGTGATATGAAATCCAAAGATTTCAAAAAAATACCTTGAAACCCTCCAAAAATTATGAAAATTTTACTGTCATGAAACTAGGTTTTGTTTATAACCAATCCAAGGGTTTTAACACCTTATGAATTCAATAGTGCTATTTGTTTTTCATTTGGAGACCTTTTTTGTATAGATCTGCATGAATTTTCTAGAAACCCAACCAATCCCTTGAAAATTAAAATCAAGAAAAATCCCTGAATAAGCTAGAATGCTAGATTTAACAATACGGATAATGGCATTCAACTATTAAAAATGCTCTAATACCATGTTAGAGTAGGCTATAATCAAAGATCAACCAGATAGGATTGAATACATGAATAAAACCTATACGAAGTAGTGAAATCTAGAAGAAACAACTCAAGGAAGAAACTTGTTTTCATAAATAAAAGTTGCATTAATAAACATTAATCAAGAAATATATATGAAGGTACTTTATATAGGTAGAAAAATAAATGTATCCCAACATCTTCATGCATGTTGGATTATTTTTCTCAATAACCTTTATTAAAACTAAGCAAGCTAACTAGACCATGTAGGTAAAACCACATACCTAAAGAAATTGTAAAACAAATTAAAGGAGGATTTTCCAAAGAAATAGTGACTCAAATCAAAATAAATAATAACTTATCAATTTATAAAAGATGGTAACTCCAATAAAAATTTATTCTATAAATTAGTCCTAAACCAAGAGAAACCTCAATGTGGTCCTTATCTTAAAGCTTCAACATGGTAGGATTTTGCATAAACTAGA
Source organism: Torreya grandis (assembly GCA_037957365.1). Lineage (NCBI taxonomy): Eukaryota > Viridiplantae > Streptophyta > Pinopsida > Cupressales > Taxaceae > Torreya > Torreya grandis. Next base: position 3,530,349 of record JARHVA010000145.1, on the reverse strand, counting down.
GCACATGTCCCAACAATAAAGTTATTCTTCTAAGATTTATTAAAATGATGGTGTTCTCAAGGCACACCCTATATATTTAATATATAAGAGGGTTCCATTGGCCAAATCTGAAAGAACATCTTTAGAGAAGCCTTCCCTTAAATGTCAAACCTTGCTTGCTCAATTTCAATTTCTAAATTACAAAATATTTTAATTCATTAGTAAAAATGAATTCCTTGTCTTAAGAACTTACAATAAATATCCATAAATTTTAAAGAGATTATTTTTCATTACAATCTTCTATTGAACATGTGTTATTACGACCTAAAATATGTGTGTGTGTGTGTGTGTGTGTGTGTGTGTGTGTGTGTGTGTGTGTGTGTGTGTGTGTGTGTGTGTGTGTGTGTGTGTGTGTGTGAGATAACTAGTACATAATGGCACTACAATTGTCCATTGATCTGAAACTAATTTAAAATGACATGGAAACATATAAACATTGAAATGTAAAATATTTAATAATTGAAATTGAAAAAATAAAATTTAGAAGTTTAAATACACTTATTTGCAATATATGTAAGCATCGGATCAAATTTTCATTAGTAATTCTACAACTAGTAGAAATCCAATCAATAAGTTGATTAATATAAAATTATACATTATGAAAAAAGGAAACACATTGTAATACATGATCACAAGAATCCATATTCAAATATTATCAAACATTTTTATTGATCAAACTTAACTAATAAAGCATAAGTAAATCAAAATTATCAAAATATCATTTAGGTCAATGGCAAACTTATATGATAGCTTAAATCAAAAAGCAATCCCAAATATTTGACAAGTAAAGATATATAATCTTCCTAAATATTTAAAAGGATGCATTTCTACAAATATAAATAGGTGTTGAATGTGAATAATTTTAGAAGAATTATTAGTACCTATTGGAGGTACTATTGCTTTTGGCTTCAACTTTTAGTTTGGTCAATGGTGCCATGCCACCCAATCATAATAACTTCTAAAATATGTATTTACAATTTTTGAATGTTTTATGAATGGAATAATGTTTTTTTAATGTATTTTTTAGTTACAATTGACTACAAATTTAATTTTACACAATTTTCCAACCAAATAATTTCAAATTCTTATGATGCCTATTTTCGCAAAGTTTGGGGACTTCAAACTGTGTTTTATTTAACCATTCCTAATGTTTGTAAAAAGGCAAAAATATTTTACTATTTTCCTCTGACTGACAGTAAACCTTGAATAATATTCATAGACTATGCCAATTGAAAGCATTTCATCCTTCAAAAACAATATGGATCTTGATTGATATAGTACATGTGAGGGTCTACTAGCAAAGGCCACTTATGCCCTTCTAGGTAGTGGCATGTCAATTTAACAAATATAAAACAATTTGGGGTACTCATATATCTAAAATATAGAGACATTTGTGACTCTTCTAGGGTTCATAATGTTCATTTATTTGTTATAGAGATGGAAAATGCAAAGCCTAAATTGATAGAGGATTTGAAAGGAATGTTTTTTCATCAGTGAAATATAAATGGAGCTAAGTTTGATTTCTCTGCTAAATTCATTCTTGATAAATATGGCTATTATCTCTATGAAAGATGTTGTTTGTTCAATGCTAAACTTATCTCCTGAAGATAGGGAAATTGTAATGATTTGGACCTCAACAAATACTAATTTCTTATCAAGGTAAGTTAGTATCCATTTTAATTTCTCCCACTCCAAACTATATCATTATTTGATATATAATCTTGAGAAAAAAATTTATTAGCATGTAGTTGATTCCACAAATATAGTATTAGTGTTGCATACTGTAAATTATAGAGTTATAAAATATGGATTCTTTGGACTTGTGTGCAGCAGTTTTTAGGACAATATGGATTCCTTGGTATTGTTGGCATCAGGTTAGGGTTCAACTATCACTGAAACATGTGTGGGATAATATGTCATATAGGTAAAAATATTAAATCATCCTTAAATTATGATTTGATTTTATTCAAGTCTATGCAAATCAGTAAAACTAACAATAAGGGAATTTGAATAATTTTTTTAGGGATTTTCAAATCTAAAAATGAAGACTTGGCTATGTAATATTATGATGGGGAGATTTAAAATATTATCAAGTTTAGTGGTGGGGAAGAATAATTATTATTGTTTCTCTATGTATTCTTAATTTTCTAAAAGAAACCAACATCCAATTTGTACTGATTCTTGAAAAATGAATTCACTAGTTTTATTCAATATCATGTAAATGATATTGTCATTTTAATTACCATTTGCTTTGATCCCCCTGTAAAAGTTTCCCAACAATTGGAAAATGTATCAATTTGAAGGTGTTGTATCAAATTCTTCTTAACATACATAACACAATTTAAACATTTTTTCTTTTACGAAATCTTTCATTTTCATAAATTTAAATAATGGATACTCATGAGATTTTCTATTAATTACATTGTCTAATGTCATTTCATGGAATATAGTCATTGTAATGTAATGTATTTTTACCAAATAAAGTAATATTTGGATTACCTTTGAAAGTATTGTGAATTTAAATTGGGAGAGAATCCCAGCCAATTCCACATGGGCTTCCTTGAAACTATCTATCATGCCTCTTCACTACTTTATAATATTAAGCACACTAGTGTTGGAAGTATTGTGTTATATGAACTATGAATTAATTACAACATAATTGCTCGTGTTTTGTAAATGGGTTTTTGGTTTGGAAATAAGAGAAGCCACAAGCTTGTCCCTATTATTGTAAGTCTACTAGTGTATATACATATACACTAGTAGACTTACAATAATAGGGACAAGCTTGTGGCTTCTCTTATTTCCAAACCAAAAACCCATTTACAAAACACGAGAAATTATGTTGTAATTAATTCATGGTTCATATAACACAGTACTTCCAACACTAGTAATTACATTTAAATTATCTATTTTGTATATCTGATAAGCTCAATCTCCATCCCCTTATTGTAATTCATTTTTTCACAATAAATTATTTTTGACACCACTTACAATCCAACTAAAAATTTCATTCTTCATAGAAAATGATAGCAACCCTAATGACACAACCCTACAACAAATACTCAAATTACAACATGATCCTTGTTAATACATAATAACAGATATCATATAAATTTTAAATGATACAAACCCTCTTAAATACCTTAGACATTAAAATTGGATTTGAATTCAAATATTTCAACAAACCCTCTTATCAAATATTAAATTTGCCTCTTATCACACATACAACTCTTCAACAAATCCTTTTAGCACATATTAAAGTTTCCTTATTACACATACAACTCTTCAACAAACCCTTTTATCACATATTAAATTTGCCTCAATGTTATGTTGAATGATGAAATATTCAATGTTTTTTTAATGTTTCTAATATCAATTAAGTACGATTTTTCAAACTTGACAACTTCCAACTACTCCATGTTATGTTGATATGAATTACCTCCAAATCACCATGCACATCTAAAAATTTCACCTTCAAACCACCAAGAACATGTAAAAATTTTAGAGTTTAGGTTGAAAATAACATAGTAATAGTAACAAAAATAATTACACTTATAATTTGAATGTTTAAATGAAATATTTTCCCACAAACCCTATGAATATTCATTGTCATGCCAATTCCATGCGCACCTCATGTTTCTTAAATATTATCCTCTATTTACATCCATGTCATCACAATAATATTATGTTATTACTATTATCATATTTAATTATTTTTATATATTAGATAAATATTATCCATTTTTTAATTACAGTACATGTACGATTTTTGGATATATTGCTAAAGAAGATGGAACTTAGATGTAAGATGTCTAACTACCATACAGATTTCACAATTTTTTTTTTCAGTTTTGGATAATCATTTCTATGATGTCTGTCTTGGCCATGTTATACATACCATAAACCTAACTTAGGCTTATCATTTTAATGCATCTCATTCATATTCATCATAAAAACATCTAATTTAGCTTCTACTTTTGATTCCACCGATGGAAGATCTGTATAATCTTGTATCTACTCTACTTATATAGTAGTAGATTGAGCATCAACCTTGGTGGAGAATTGGCATTATGCAATAGTGAACCTTATTCCCAGTCATAGACCATCTACAAACTAAGCATCCTTGTTTTTGTCTTATAAAATAAAATCAATTTTTTTCATCACATCGAAAAACCAACTATCAGATTCTCCAACCATTTATCCAAAAAATTTATTGAATTTCATTCAAGTCTTAAATAAGTTTAATGGAAAAATATTTTACCTTAAAATTTGCTACTAGAAAATATTTGTGTGACGTTAAAGGCATTTACATTTATTTTTAAAATGAACTCCAAGGCACGTCTTGTCAAATCCCCTATGAGTTTGCACTTTTTCATATCATCTAATGTTACCCCTTTTACAATAAATTTCATTTCATAGGTTACCAAACATTTTTCATGGTTTTTAGACCCATCATATGGCATTAAAGGAAAGAACATACCTTCATTAAGTGTCATAATTGGTAAGCTGGTAGTTATGACTACATATGTCTGAATACTAGCAACTGTGACTATGCACTTGTTATTTCTATGTTAGGTGATTATGTACTATTCGTTATGACTACAGGGTGTTATGCACTAATATTTTTAGGAGTAAAATGAAATCCTACTTCTTGTAATTTTTTCTTTCTAATGCCCACTTGGTTTCTATATTTAGATTTCCAAACTTGTCAATAAAGGAATCAAACCAACCTGAATCTACCTCTATTTATGTATTTTTTCTTTTTTCAATAAATAAAGTGGGCTTGGGGGATGTGTACCCTTGAAATGAATGAATTTTATCTCTAAATTCTTCTAACTTTGAACTTGAACCTATGATATTAATGCCTTCAAAATTGATGTTTTTTCAAAAATTTCCTCCCTGATTCGAGCTAAAACCCCTTCCTTTAACTGTGATCTACCTCTAATTCCTAACTATTTTACCTCTACATCATTGCTTCCAACATCTTCTTACTCATCAGTCTCTTTCTCATATTCTACATACCCTTTTATTTCATCATTTCCACATCTTCTCTCAGCAACCTCTCTTCTCTAACATCTTTTTCTTACATTTCTACATCTCTAGCTCTTCGTTCTCTACTCATAGTCCTATTCGTAGTTACTTCTAGGTATTTTATCTTATTCCAGCTTCTTTGTTATCACATTTCCCTTTCTAATCCCAAAATTTTCTTCTTATTTGGAGTCTTTTCACCTTCCATTTTCTGGGATTAGGTTCATGTTCCTTTTACTTAAATCTTCATCATTCACTTCCTCTTACATGCACCCCTATGGTGCCCAAAATGACTACTCCATGTTGGTTAGAATAGGTACCATGGCCTATTCCATAACCAACATATTTATCAACAAAGGTAGTCACTACAAAAAATTCTCTCTGATTCCTTAGATAAATTGTTATTACACAGTCTCAAAAGATACATATCTTTATATTATAAACTCGTTAATATAACCATCGATTGTAGTCTTCATATAATAATCTGCTACTCAGGTCCACTTGGAATCTAGGTTGCATAGTCTATCCAGTTTTTCTTGGTCTAGACTATAAATTTTTTTCTCCTCAGACTAAAATGATAGTATTCTAATCTAGCTATCCATGTAGTTAATAATCTGGGCAACTCGTACTAGAAAAATTCATAATTTTTTTCATAGATGTGTTCTTGGATAATCTCTACTTTTTTTATGACTCTTCATGTTTCTTCTTATAATTTTTTTTTGATATTCTCATCTAACCATCTTTATACATATCTCTACCTTGGAAAGTATCTCAACATATTTCATCTAAATAGACTCCATGCTCACCTCACTATTGTTAGTAAAGGTTCTTAGAAATAATCTAGAACATGTTAATTATAGGGATAACTTGCACAATGGAGAATAAAATAGGGCACAAAAGAGACAAAAGCATTACATACTATTGTCACCCAAAAATATCACTCATTTTTGGGACAACATTTGAACTATTTTGGTCCTACAGACCAAAATCCTCTCTTCCCCTTTCAAAAATTGTTCTGAGCATTCAGGTTCTTCAGTTTTCAAAGCTTTCTCAAAAATCTATAGACTCTGTAGGCTTGAATCTACGAACTCTATAGGAAGAAATCTATGGACTCCCCCAATTCTACAGACTCTGCAGGTTGAACTATGAACTTCACAGATGGTTTCTACAAACTTTTCAAGCTAGATTTCTACGGACTCTTTCAAAGTTAGAGAAAACAACGGACTTGGCTTCTACAGACTCTAGAGGTTGGTTTCTACAGACTATATAAGAAAGAAATGGGTTCAACACTTAGCCCATTTTTTAATAGAGAAGTTCAAAGGGGTCTTCCAAGAGCCCAAAGGACAAGTGCCCTTATGGAGGGCACTTTGGAGCCAAAATGGACCTTTGCAACTTTTTCGAAAGGCAACCTTGGAGGTCAAACAACCCTTGCGAAGGGTAGATGGGGAGCAGGTGGACCGTTTCAAAGGCTGAAAGAGCAAAGGAATTCCTTCGAAAGGAAATCCCATGGCAAAGTTGTTAAGGATGTTTCCTTCAGACATAAAGTTTGAAGGAATTCCTTCAAACTTTTTTTTGAAGGAATTAACCTGACCGATGAAGCCCGATGGAAGAAATGACTAAGGCAAGGGAAAGGAACATTTCCTTTGAATAAAATGTCTGAAGGAATTCCTTTGAACTTTCTATCTGAAGGAAAAGCCTGAAGGCTACCTGAAAGATCTTGAAGGGTAGGTACCCTCATGGGGGACACTCGACACTCAAAAAATGAACCGTCTTTCAAGACCCTAAAGGGCAAGTTCCCTCCAAGAAAGATCAAACCTCAAAGTGCAGTGGAACATGCCACATGTCCCTTGCAAATCTCAATAGAGGCCGACAAGTGTCAACATCCATAGCTTCTTCCTTTTGTGTCGTAAGGACTATGGTGGGTCCCAAGTGAGTGGCTAAACTTGATCAAAATGTGCCACGTGTCATCATCTACATGTGTCTAAATGAGTCCCAATGTTTCTACAGTATTTCTAAAGCTTAACGAAAGCTGCCACATGTCATCTTCCATGGGACTCTTAAAAGGCAATATAAAGCCTCTATAAGTTAAGTGGATGTTGCCAAGTGTCCTCACTAGTTTCGCAGTGGAAAACACCATGCGTCACTTGTTAAGATCAGTGGAAAGTGGCTAAAGCATACAAATACATGAAGGAATTGCTAACGAGGATGACGGGCAATAGTCAAATTTAAGGCAATAAACTAGCTATTGATCTTTAAAGGCTTGAGTGAAAACCTAAATGCATTCAAAGGCCTTAAGGCCAAAGGGAAGAACCGTTGAGAGAAGGAGTCAAAAGAGTGAGCAAGGTTGGGAATGTAGCCCCAAGAGCTCAAATTCTAGGAAGAGACAAAACTAGACAAAGAAAAAATAACAAACTCAGTGACCAACTAAAGTGGGAGCTCAAATCATAGTAGAAAAAGGGAAAGCCAGAAATATCCACACAAAAGTTATTCCAGTAGGTGGAATAGTCCGCAAAGTAGATATTTGAGCCTACAAACATTGAAGGTGTGGCCTGTTTGTCTCCCTTAGAGTAAAGGCAAAGTGGATAGTTGTGCAGATATCAAGTGACAGACCAGATGACCCAAGCCCAAGAGAAGATATTTGAGATGAATTAACACACCACAGTTAAGGCAACCACCCTATTCTAGCATGGCCCCCCTGATAGAACTAAAAATGCATTCAAGGCATTGAATGCACAGCATGGGCCATTCCATGAAATAAACCACCAAGTCTTTCTTGGCTACTATATATTGTAATCTCTTTTATTGTTTTAAGGAGATCTTCCCATTACTAGAAGCAAAACTTTGCCCAAATTGAAAGGCATTATTGAGACTTTGAGCTCAGATTGTTTTTCATATTATTTTATCTGAATGAGAAAGCAAGTTACTTACAAACTTTGTGCTGTTATAGCTTGTGTCATTTTAGGAGATTGTTCTTATGTCTATTTCTTGAATGTATTCTTGTTTATTTGATCTAACAAGCAAAACTAGTGGAAGTAATCAGGAAGGTGTCTTGAAGCCAACTGTGGAGAGACTTTATGCCCCCATAATTGCCTTTAGTGTGTTTTCTTTCTATTCTTGTGTAAAGGATCTTGGGATGACTTTGTGCCCTCATTATCCTTCATATTTTATTTCTATGTAAAGGACCTTGGGATGACTTTGTGCCCCCATTGTCCTTCGTATCTCACTCTTGAGCAGTTGAGGTGGAGACTTTGTGCTACATCTCAGTCTGCTGGTTACTACGCCCTTGGTTACCAGTTACTTGTCACTACCTAAAAGAACCCCTGCTATTTCCTGCAAGAACACTTCTGAAAGAAGAGAAGTGCCTTCAGTGTTTTCACCAAGATTTTTTCCTCTATTTGTGAACATCATCTCTAAAAGAAGAGAGATGGATGGTGTATCCTACCTCTGAGTGTTATTTTTTGCTTATAGTTATAGTATATATCTCTTGCATACTTATAGGGAACTTCCCCTTGATGAGAGGAGAGATTTTTCCCCTGGTGATGTAGTAAACTTGAACATCTAGCCGACCAATCTCCCTATGCTATGGTTGAAGAGACCTATTTTGCTCACTAGTTAGCTAGTCGACAAAATATTCACCCAACACATACCATCTACAATATACAAAGATGCACCTAAAGAGCAAGAATAACTCAACTACCAATAGAAAATAGAACATAATCAACATAGCATTTGATAAATAGATTAAATTAAAATAGAGTACTCACTTCGCATTAGACATTTATAAAAGAAGATTAGGAAAAACCATAACAGAATGATTCTATTAATATCTATCAACACATCGAAACCATATTTTATTACATCAAAGTGTTATATAAAATATTTTACAATTTGTTGTCTCTTCAGATTCTAGCCTTTTGAGATATGAAAATTAAGACTCTTCACATTATTCTATTTCCCAATGACAGATAATAGCCAATGAAAAAGCACCAGGTATTGATGGTTTTAGTTATTAATTCTATAAAATTATCGAGAAATTTGTAGGGCTCAACTTGTTTTAAGTTTACAAAGTAGTGTAATATAAGTCATTAGGAACTAACATCATCAAAGGAAATATGATCCAAAACTCAAAACTTTTGGTTGAATAATATTTCAAGAACACATAAATAATAACGATATCTCTGAGAAGAGATGTTTTATTGCTCAAAATTGTAGATACAATATATGCCTATCTCTAGGAAGAGATGTCCATTTTCCTTTTTGGGATACATATCTATTTATACCTATTTTTAAAGGTAGGAGGAGGATGTGGAAGGTCACCAATATTGATGGAGATGAAATGGTTCAACTTCCATGAATTACAATAATACATAATTTGAGAAAATTACTATTTTTACAAACTTACTATTTTTAGACTACACTACTAAAATTGAAATTTGAGACACTTCCATTTGGTTTTTGGGGGTCAAAACCCACCAATCAAAGATTTATTCATCTCAAAACATTCCCCTCATTCTTAGCTTTCCAACAGTTCAAATGGGGAGTCAAACGGAGCTATGGTGCAAAAGTTATGGCTTCCAGAAGTTCTTCGACCAATTGGGGTAGGACCGTCCCCTAAATTGTTCCCTGAAGTGTTGCCCAGATCATTGCATAAAGTGTTGTCTAGATCAAAATATTAAATTCATCTCTAAACATGGTGATATAGATCTTATTACCAATTTCTTCCCAATCACCCTTTTTATTTTTCTTATAAAATCATTGCCATGGCCCTAGTGAATTGTTTCACTATCTTATACCTATAATCATACAAACTAAATAAATGGGCTTCATAAAAATAGATATATACTAGATAATCTAATTATATTTTTAAAGTGAGTGGCATGGGATTATGCCTCTTTCCAGAGGATCATCTTTCTCAAATTTTATTTGGAAAAATCTTATGATTGAATAGAATTGTCCTTTATTCTCGTTATGCTAAAATATTAGGGCTTTGTCCAATTCTTTCTCTTGATAGTTCAAAGTTTGTTTTCTAATGCATAAGCCTACCTCACCACCAATGGGCACAAGTCTAAATGATTTATATTTTTTCACTCCATAAGATAGGGTTTACCCTCTAGGTCATGCTTTGTATGTTTTGGTGGCTAAGGCATTTGGTTATCTTCTTTTTCACATAGTATATTGAGGACTTATAAACTTGGTATTGTTTTTCCTAATCACTTCCATCAATGAGAAATAATATTCCTTCTTAGAGGTGCTTAAATGCCTTGGATTTTTTTTACAAAGTATCGGCATCTAATTTGTAATGGGCTAAAACCCATGCAAATAAAAACATGTCTTTTCCTAAGTGGCTCCATCATTATCAATGGATGTGAATACAAAAATAAGATATATTTATATTTCTTTATATTCATTTTACTTTTGATATCTCTCCTTCAAATCTATGGAATTATGTCATTGATAGAGTGGAAAATAAGGTTTCATATTATATTTTCAAACCCCTTTATTTAGATAGTAAATTTTAGGTTTGTACCAAAATCCTTGCAGCCATTCGTGTTTCTTCATGTTGGGCCCCCTCCAAAGACTCATGATAAATTAGCAAAGGTTCATAGATATTTTATTTGGGACAATGCTAAGAAAACAAGAGTCTATCATAAGGTCTCTTAGAACATACGTTGCCTTCTTCATGACAAAGGAGGAATGGGCATCATTGATGTCTATAGACAAAGTATTGCCCTTTGTTCTAAGTGGGTGGTTAGAGAAATTAAATGTAATTATGCTTTGAAAATTATTCTAAGGTAATGTATCTCTATAGGTACCTCCTATGGTAAAAATAGTTAAAAACATTGGTTTACACACCCTATTGATTACCACTACCCCAATTTGGATAGAATGATCTTTTGTAGCCAAGAGAATTTGGAAAGATTTTGAAGAAATGAAGCCTTTTCAAAATTATTTGGAGTTGGATATCATAGTGGTCTTTCCTTTAATGACCAGAATATCAAGTGGTCCCCTATAATGAACAATACTAGTCTTTATTTAGTAGAAATGTCAAGGATAAAAGATATGCATATATTTAAAAAAGGCATTCACACAATTAAGTATTTGAAATCTTATCAAGATTGGATTACACACAATTTAATAAAAGAAGAATATAAGTTTCTTAATATGGACTTACTTTCCATTTTATGTATCCAACAATATATATCTAATGTCATATTGCATAAGATGGGTTTACAACCTCCATGTGTATGGTGGAAGGACATGCTAAATTGGTATTGGAATTTAAATTATTTGCCTAAAACTTGGCTCACTGAATAGGCCCATGCAAATATGTCAACAAACTCTCTAAAAATGGATATAAAGACTTCACAATCTTCCTTAGTGAGGGATGCACCTAATTTGATACACTTTGGGTCTTTTGAAGTCCCAATGTATACTTTTGTAGTATCCTCTACAAGGAGATTGCATCCATCTTTTAAAATAGCTGGCAAGGATGTAAATTGGCTAGCAATGACAAAGGTCGAACTGGTTCTGCAAGTTCTCCCAAAAAGGATGAATTTGAATCTCCTAATTGTAGCAAGGGCCATGTAACAAACAATGTAGGACATTCTTGAACAATTTGATCAAAATCATGTTTTTCCTCTGTATTAAGCTCAGACACAAAAACAAGTGTGTTGTTGGTAGTCTTCTAAAATTCATTCAAAGAAGGGTTAACATTGTTATCTAGTGGTGCAAAAAGTTTTTACCAAGAGAATAGCCTTGTTCTTGAATTTTACCTTGGTCCAAAAGCACCTCAAAGAGGTTTTCACTTTGGGACCTAAATGTTTTGTTCTTTTATATTTGGCTAAGGGTGTTCACCCACTCTCTAAATTAGGTTGCATGATCCAGTTTGATAGAGAACCCCTTTTTATGGTCTCCCCAAAGAACATTATCTCTTAGGCCTAGAAAATCACAAAAGGCCTCATCATTATCAAACTCATCTAAAGGTACTGTGGATTCTCGTTGGTCCCAATCTATTAGTTGAGGATGATATATGGTAAGTAGGGAATGCCAAATTCATGGCATGATGATAAAAATAGTATATGGGCTAAATAAGTTGGTACTGGCTAGGTCTTTATATATGTTATGATTAGACTATGCTTTGTTGTTGGCATCATCATCACTAGTTATTGGTGTAGGAACATGAATAAGATACGTGAGGTCACCCCAAGTGGTTTAAATATAATACCATGAGTTTATTTATATTTAGTCATAGAAATGGGCTCAATAGTACCATTTTGATTTACCCTAGGCTTTTACCTTCATAAGCATGGGTATCTGGAATATTTTTAGGGATGGGATACTTTGTACTTTAGTAGAAATCAGCCAATTATTCATTATATAACCAAGAATAATCATTGTCAAGTGGGTCTTGTTATTGGCTAGTGATTAGTGTGAAAATAATAGGCATTAGGATATGAAGCCTTCCTTTTCCCCTTTTCCACCATTCCATACAAATTGGCTTTGATTTAGGCCTTCTGTAAGACTTGGGATTTTGTAGAAGCTTATGGAAGGTATCCTGAGTAAAATACTCTCTTGAACCATTGTCCAAAATGGTAAAATGATTAGACATTTCAATAAGAGGTGTGTGTGAAGTCGAGTCAAGGCTATCTAGGGCTATGTAATTGGTCTCTGACAATTCAACAATTATCTCCTTATCTTTGTCCTTCTTTGGTACTATTTCTAGACCAAAATGATAATTATAGCTTTCATATTCGACCTCTAAATGTTTGCAGTGTTCATATGGATATAAATATCCATGGATAGTTACCTCCATCCCAGAATGAGGAAACTTTATACACCATTACAAGGTTGAAGGTATTGCATAGATTTTATGTATCCATGATCTACCCAAAATCAAATTGTATGATAAATCTAGGTCTAACACATGGCAAAGTGTGTCATGGGTTAAAGGCCCAATGATCATTGGTAGACTAATGGTTCCTTACAATTCCCTCTCTTTATTTACATAGGCCTTGATAGTAATAGTATTTCATTGAAGGTCATCTATTATATATACCAAATACTAGATTAACTTTAGGGACACAATATTTAGGCATGATCCATGTCTATGAGTATATGTTTAACTTTATGCCACATGATAACAAATTTAATGTACAATGGGTTATTATGGAGAGGGCCAAGTGATGACATATCACTTTGGTTTAAGTTCAACTATTATCCTAAGCCTAAGTGTCCAACCAAAGCTTGATATTTTTCTGATGTAATGTCATTAGGCACTTGGGATTGGTCTAGGAGTTCTATAATGATACTTTTGTGGATGGTAAACGTACATAACAAATCTAGAATAAAGATTTGTGCAAGTGTATTGTGGAGTTATTCCATAACAACATATATTTTTTCCTTAAGAGTGTTAATTGGTTTACTCATATTCAGCATAGTGGGTTGGATTAGTTCATTGGTAGGGGGTTTCGGGCTTAGGGTGGTGACTTTAGATAGTCAAGTTGTGATTGAACAATCTGGGTTGGGTATAGGACCGTCATGACTAGAAAATGATGGATATGGAATGAAGAGGATATTTCTTGATGTGCTTGGATGCGGTCATGAGGTAATGAAGGGTTAATGACATAAGGACTTAAGATGGTAATCCTTGATTCTATAGATCTTAAATATGGTCACATGTCAAGGAAATTTTATCGACATTGGTAGGTTGATGACATTATTAGGTAACAGTCTTGGTCTATTGGTATTCAGTCTAGTATTGATGGTAATGGTAGAAACATGACTTCCCACAATATGACTTATAACTTTATTTTAGTTGTGTGAAACTATGCAATAGGTATGTGGGTTATGGAGATCATTTTGGCCTTGGTTCTATCCATTTTATGGTTGACATTGTTGTTGGTGCTACTATTATTTTTGTTGTTGTTATTGATATGGTCTTCATTGTTGTTGTTGTTGATTAGTATTGTTATGTTGTGGAAAAAGATTTTGGTAGATACCCAGGTTTTGATTAGAAGTAGATGCTCTATTATCCAACTAGATCTCTCCATTTTCTAACATATTCTTAATGAGGTGATTCAAATTCACACAACAACATTTAGAATGCCCATGAACATGATGGTATTCACAAAACTCAAGCTCTTTATAATAATCTAGATAAGGTACTCCTTATAAAAAGTGTTTTGGAATCAACCAACTAATCAAATTGGTCATGGCTAACTTTTGAAACACTGCTTCAATAGGCTCACCAAGGTCACTGAGGACTCTAGGAGTGGGTCTTCTTTTTGGAGGAGGAATTTGAAAATGTGGTGGTTGTAGCATTTGAGGAGCTAGCCTAGGTTGAGGCATAGAGTGTGTTTGCTAGATAGGCTACATTTATGGGAGAGGCTGAGCAGACAATGTTTGCACTATTTGAACATGACACAACTCTGTGATTCAATTACCAACAACATTCTTATTATAATTATATGGCTTAGGTTTTTCATAGTTATTAGCCTGAATGGGTGTAAATGTTTGAACTTGGACTGGACTAGGGCTCTGACTTTGGCCCAAATTTTGGTTATGGCTCTAGTTTTGGTCTCAAGAAGATAACTTAATAACCCCTTATTATTAATAATGGCTTTTTCAATTTGTATACCTTTTTCAATGATCTCCTTGAATGTGTGAGCATACTAAAGCTCCAAGTGATAAGATATTTTGTTGTGAATTTTTTTGCTAAACACAACTACCAATTATTTATTTGGTAGATTATGCATGAAGTGACTAGCAAGAGCTCTCCATCGTTATAAGTAAATCGCAAAGCTTTCACCAACTTTACGCTTGGTCTAACTCAAATCAACTATTGAAATCTCATGTTTGATATTGTAGGAGAAATGTTGTATAAACTTATCTGAAAGATCATCAAAGTTATATATTTGGTATTTTTTGTTGATCAAATAGGAACATGTGGTTTACTAGACAATGTATATGATTATTGAGGTACGTTAGTTTGCATCTATTGATGTTGAAATTTTGTTGCTACCTATTTAGGTGAAACATTTGTTGCCACCTATTGAGGTGGCATAGTGTTCTACCTTTGTTGAAGTGGTAAATTGGTATGTGTTTGTGGCCATGAAATATTAGCTATCGCTTATTAGGGCAGGGTAACATTAATCATTTATTGAGATAAAACATTGGGTAATGCCTGATTACATATCCCTTGTTATTGCATTCTTAAAGAATCATCTATTTGAGGAGTGGGAGTAAACTACTATGGTTGGAAAGTAAGCATTCCTTATCCATATTGTTGTGAACCACTCATGGTATTGGCAAGAGGCACTTTTTTTTTTGGATTATTTTGTGGTGCATTTAATCTACCTTGGCCCAAATTAGGAAATACTTGTGTGTTATCCATTGCATTTGGCACATAGTCCTGAGTAGAAGCCACAGTCACTTATTAAATGACTGGGACATTAAACATGTTATCTAATGAATTACTTTGGGAAAATGGGTCCTTATTAGATTAATATGACCTAACAAATCAATTGGCACTCCTACTAAAGGAGTTAGCTCTATAAGTAGGGTATTCGATATGACCATAACATTGAAATTCCATGCTAGATTAAGACAAGTTTGATATGCTTGATGCATTTGTATGAATTGGTCAACCATGGGGCCCTTTCCCTTTGTAATCACATTCAGATCTTGGTTTGACATTGGATGAGGGTTTGATGGTAACAATTATAAGCTTGTTCGATATGTTTGGTATAAGGTACATTACAGGGCACTATAATTAGACAAGGTAGATTTTCATGGGCAAATCTTTCATAAAATTGGATCCTACCTCTATGACTCTAACCAAAACCTCATCATCATTTTCAATCAAGTGATGATCGAACAAGTACATGTCATAACTTGATGGCATGGTAACATGGTAAGGTTGTTGTTGGACTTGTTTGATAGTAGATGGTACACTAATGAGGTACTGAGTTGTCTATTCTTGCTCCTACCCTAGATAAGGAGGTGTACTAACTAGGTAGTGCACTAATGGATCTTGCCCTTATTTTGCATGTTGATTTGTGTAAGGGGGATATGGATCCATCTCATAAACTACGCTATCTTCATATGGGTCTTCAATAAAGGAATCATTCATGACTATGATTTTGTAATCTAGATTATACATGGTCCCACTACGTGTGTAACGAGGCATATCCAAATCCATGAACTGGGTCTCATGAATAAAAGGGTCTAAATCTAACAAAAACACTTGAAACATAGTCTAACAAAGATTGGTTGATGCTTGTAAATATCTTGAAACTTGGTCTAGATGGAAAATTTGGTCTATCATTGTAAATGGTTTAAACTTGGCCTAGAATGGAACTCTTATAAAAAATTATCAATGGTAAACCTAGTCTTAAATATCTCCAATATTCTAAGGTCCTTCAAAAAAATGTTCAAATGAAAGGCAAATTTGAATCCCAGTCTTGGAAAGGTGTTTCAAACAAATCTAATCTAGGTCTAAAATGATAAAGGTGCTAGGTATTTCGTAAAAAGGCACAAAGCTAGACATTAAAATGCATGAACTAAATCTAAAAAGTTTAAGGCAATTCTAGGTCTTGAAAAAAAAAATATCTAAAAGGTAATAAATAAATGATGTCTAAAAAAAACAACCTTTAGCTCTATTCAAAGAGACCCAAATGGTAAAATAGCTAACTAGGTAGAGGCAAGGACAAAACAAACTCAAAACCTGTCTAACAAAGGTACTAATTTTCCCAAAGGCAGTTATAATTAGTGACGAAGGTAACACAAAATCTCAAATATTGTGTAGGACAAAGGTACTAATTTTCCCAAAGGTGGTTATAATTAGTGACAAAAATATTTAGACAAGGTAGAATAATTATATATTTTATCAAAAGGATAACAAAATTTTTCCCAAAGGTGGTTATAATCATTTAACTTGAAAAACAAGGCTAGATTCAAAAATAAAAGTTGGTTTAAAACAAGAACTCAAAAAAAATCTGAACTAAGGCAAAAAGTTTGAAACACTTTGATTCAATCTTGGCACATGGATTTTTAAAACTAACTTGACCTTGGTATAAAGCATTCACTCTAGCAACATGGCTAAAACTAATTGGGAAAGTCAATCTCAAGTAATCAAAATAAGAGCAATGAATAAAGCATTCAAGCCCATAGTTTTAAGCATTCTTGGCACATGATTTTTTTGGGGGGAGAAAGCTCAATGGTTGGATTATATTCCTTTTATATGGAAATTCTTTAGAGCTATAGTTTTATTTAAACTATAGAAATATAGGAATTTAGTGACTTTTTAATGATAAAAGGTAAATGTTATCTCTTTGACTCATGTAGATCCAATCTCAAGTTGATAAGGTTGCGCTCGAGTGTTAAAATTTTAGGAGTTGTTCAACTATTGGGGGAGTGTTCCTTACACTATGGCCTGCATCCCCAAAGACCAATCACCTTATGTCTCCCCTCCTCTAGTCAATAGTGGTCAATGTAGTTGCTACCTTAGTCATAATTGTTTCTCTAGTCCTGCTCAGTTGGGGTGATTGGAGTCCTCTGCTTACACATGTGAACTCCATCATTGGCCTATCACAATGAATCTTACCTATGCAGGGGTGGTATATTTGGTAGATTTTTTTATATTCCTTCTTATTGGGTCATCACTATTTCTTTATACCCCTTGAAGCTAGTTAGGATGATTGGGTGGTTCATGATCCTCCTTCTGTTGAGCCTTTCACTTGGAGCACCTAGCCTCCCAAAGATTATCCACCTCCACCTCCTTCTAAGGTTACAACATGTAACTAAAGATTTTTTTTTTTTTAATTTTTTTTATGTAACCTTGTGATCTTTCAATTGTCATGTGTAGTTGGCAGTTTTTTGTTTTGAGCCATGTCCTCTCACTGATGTGGAGTTGGAGATGTTCATACCAAAGGGCAACTTTATTGTTGTTTATATTCTTGTATTTTTATTATTTTTGATTATTAATAAATATAATGATGTGTTACAATAATAATGGAAGTACTAAGTGAACATGCATGCATTTGATGTTATGACACTAAAATGTGATCAATCAATCGACAACAAACATGCCAACTTTATAAATTTTTCCACATATGAATGTAATACCCATTTAAATTATATTTAGTATGGTCCAAAATATAGAAGGTATACCTATTTGTAATACAAAATGAAATAGTAACCATTTAATGATCATAATGCTAATCATCATTTCATAACACTTATATAGAATATAAAATTATTGGTAAAGAAAGAACAAGAGTAAAAATCTGAAGGTTGAAAGAATCGGAGTGTGATCCTTACCTTTCATTCATTAGATGTATATATTTCATTATCTTGACCCTCACAATTATTTTTCCTCCTAGAGACCTATTATGGACCTTGTGCATATATCACTATATGTATGTCTACACGCTCATCCCTTATGTGCCTTGTGTTCAATAAAACATGTGTTAGACAAGTATTTATACCAATCAAAGCTAAAGACTGCAGTTTTTTTAATTTTTTAAATGATTGGAAGAGAGAATACATATAATCAAACAATTATTGGATAGTGATAAGACATGGGTATTGAATGAATGATAATGAGGTGTCCAGCTAATGACTAAATGGATGATAATTAGGTGTCCAACTAATGCTTGGAATAGAATTCTTTCCCAAATATGATAGAGAATCCATGGACCTAGTTTTGACAAAGTCTTGGGGACCATAAGTAAAACACAATCAAGCTTTCTTTCACATGTTCCTGCATATATTAGATGTCATTAGATTTTTCTTCTAGTCTTCATTGATTGGTAATTGACTTGACTTGGTGTAATAAAGTTGATGTAATTGAATTGACTTACATTTAAATGGATCATACATTATTAATATTTCCAATTGATAGGGTCCTCAAACAGTTGGACCATGGCATGCTTTCAAAGCAACACATGTTCTCATTTTTTGTTTCTAATGGGAAAGCTTTCATAGTCAAACACAAATTTATCCTTTTTTTATCATAGCCCCATCACTTGAAGAGTGGAGTGGGGAGGTGACCATCTTAAATATCCACATAATTATTTATTTCTACATGTCCCTTCTCATCCATGAAGGCACTGTCTAATTCATCCCCATAGTGTGGAATTTGGTTCCACATTTTTGATACACTACCATTTAGATTGAGTGGTGGAATGAGGAAATCAACTACACCACCATCTTCCTCCACCACTATGGAAAGTATATTGCACGATTTCAGAATATGGTTGATGGCACTATCATCAAGGAAAATGAAATGATTTACTCTATCCTTAAGCAAAACCCTTTTGACTCACACCTACAAACCATGGTTGCTTCTCTCAAGCATAATGTCAAATTGTTGATAGCCATGCATTTGGAGTGGTACAAATTAGGCCCATATACATTGGTTAAATATTGGGGATTGTGCATTGAAGGATTCTAGAAGTATCTTAAGTCTAAACAAACTAATGAGAAAACTAAAGCCATCAAGCTTTCCCATAAGTGCCTCACCAATCTACTAGAAATATCCATAGCTTTTTTCAACCACTACAAATTAGTTTTCCAAGCTTAGGAAGATTTGATGGAAAGAACACAAGCCTTACATAAATGTTTGGATGAGGTGCCCTAAAAATTAATCCTTTCAAACCAAAAACATTATGATGATTCAATTTCTATTGACGATCTCTTTCACATAGTGCAATACATGGCCAATGACAAAGCAACATGGATTGATGTTTTTCCTAGTGAATTCTATAAAGTTACTTGGCAATTTGTAGGGCCCAACATGTTGTAAGTGTTGACCAAATTTTGCCTACAGGTAAAATTTTGGTCCCCTTCCTCCCTTGCTGTTCATGCCAGTTATATTGCAGGTTGTTCATGTTCAGCATTCTCCATTTCTTGGTGTAAAGGGTTCACTGTTCGATTCAAGCATTTCATTGTAAACATATTGAACCTTCATACTGTTGAACCATTGAACCAAATTTTTGGTTCAACAGACTTGGTTCAATGGGCTTGGTTCAATGAGTTCAGTTCACCAGTTTGGTTCAAAGCGTCAGGCTTGGCCTCAGGAATTTAGAGTGCTTGGTTGAACCTTTGAACCGTTGAACCTTTTTGGTTCAATGGCCCAGCTCAAGGTATGCCCCAAGCAAAAGGGTAGTCAAAAGTCAAAGGACCCTTTGGAGGTCGAACACTTTAGCATTTCAATGATTCGAGCGCGCTTCTAATCAAAGCAAAGGGTGGCGCAACAAACAAAACAAAAGGGACATTTTGAAGGTGCCGAAGGGAAATAGTGAAATAAAGAAGTGCCTGACTGACGTGGAGAAGTGCCCGACTAGTGCCCATATGCCACGTGGCATTGAACCTGATGACACTTTAGTAGGAACCCAATGACGGCCGTGAGACCATCAAATTTAAAGGAACTGAATAGCCGTTGGCATTCAAAGAGATAGCTATTTGCTTTCAAAGCGAAGGAAGAACTAAGTATTGCTGAGGAGTCCAGAATGCAGCAACCTATCAATAGTTCATTCTTGGGAGGCCGAGCGAGCTAGATAGAGACAAATTTGACAAAAGACAAGAGGACACGCATGGAATAAGCAAACAGTAAGTCCAAGTAATGCTAGTTTGAAGAGGTAACTCCAGTAGGTGGAACAGTTCCTTCAAATTGACCATAAGAGGATGCAACAGCTGAGAAATGTAACCGATTTCCTCATTTTTATTTAATGGGTGGACAAACCGCATTTTGCCATTAAAAATGTGGACTTTAAAGCAGAACAGAGGACATGGCTCATTAATATTTTGAGCAACCTGTTTCTTTTCATGAACAGCCATTTTGTAAAAAGAGTGCCAAATGAGCCTCTTGGACTTTGCTTATATATTTGATACTTGTCATTTTGTAAACATATTTTAACGATTTTAGCCAGACACAGCCCTGCTAAAATTTTTGCCTAAATAAAATAAATGCAGTTTTTACCTCTATTTGGATAGATGTTTCAGAGTATGCGTTTAGTGTTTTCTTGTGTCCATTCATTGTCTTTTGATGCTCTCACAGGTTCAACACCAATAGACTTGCTGTCTACAAGGTGCCATTGTTGTAGCTGACAAGAGAAGAGCAGTATTTAGGGGTGAAGGAGTAGATGAAATTACTTTATAAGTGTGTGTTTCACAGCACGTTGGGTGATCTTTGTTCTAAATTTTCCATTGAAGCCTCCCTGCTAGTTTCTTGCAGCCTGGTCCTTCTGCCAAGTGCATAGTGTATGTATGCATTTGTCTGATTCTGAGAGTGGATGTGTGAAGGTCAACCTTTATTTTGGTGTATCACCTCTTTAGAGTAGGTAGTTTTTTTTCTTGCACTTTATTCCCTTTTCATCCCCCCGATTTATAGCTATATATATATATATATATATATATATATATATATATATATATATATATATATATATATATATATATATATATATATGCCTGTATGTATTTTTTTCACTACCTGAAACAAACAAGATACATCAAAGGGAACTAGCCCATACCTAGAGACTCTCCTCTCTTCCTTCACCATACCACAGGTGAGAGAAGAGTTTCCATGTTACAGGGAGAAGGCAGGAGCTAGGCTTCATTGCCATGGGTGCAATCTCCAGCGTCAACAGTTCTGGCACACCCGGTGGGACATTATTTTTCAACGCAAAAAATCTTTCTTTTCCAGCACCGTGTGCATCAACAGTTTTGGCATGCCCGGTGGGACACCATTTTTGAGCACAGTAGAGTTTTAGGATTAATGTTGGTCCTATCACAGCCATTTCAATTTTTCCCAACATCTGGCGACTCCAATGGTAAGAGCTTCATTTTCCATATTAAGACCAGTGTCTTAAATTTTTATGCCTAAAGTCACCACTAGGTTTGTTTCAAAAGGGATTCCTTCTGAATTCATTGAACTACCTTTTAATTTTGCTAAAAGATTAAGGTTTAGGAAGACTCATCCTTATCCAACAAGTCATCCTCCTAGACCTATTAAAAGAGACACAGTTACAATAGAGCCTCAGTTATGCCCCATCCTAGCTATGGCTTTGCCATTTGCAGCATTTCATGGGAAGAGCCCCTTGAATCTCCCATAGTATGACCCAATTCTAGGGGTAGCTCTAAAGAATGTACCTTCTTTTGATGGATTGGGACCCATTACAGTCACTGAGCACATCAAGAACATTTCCAACCTTTGAAATATTCACAATATCATAGAGGAGAATGTCACAGTCAGATTGTTGGCTCTGTCTCTTAAGGGCAAGGCTCTTGATTGGTACAGGACCTTGCCTGTGAATTCAATCCATTCCTGGAATGAGCTCGGTATTTAGCTAACTAACCATTTTGGGGAGAAAAGCGATGACCTCTCACTTGTTGAGCAGCTGACAACCATACAAAGGGCTCCACATGAATTTATGTAAGACTTTAACACAAGATTTTAGAAGACCTGGCAGAGGATTCCCATCCTAGTAAGGCCAACTCCCATCTATGCTTTTTTATACTACTTGAAAGCATTAAATAGCGACGTTGTAGTCATGATACAATCTATGGGAGAGCATATATTTCCTGCTGCTTATGACATAGCCATAGCAACAGAGAACTATTTA
Source organism: Torreya grandis (assembly GCA_037957365.1). Lineage (NCBI taxonomy): Eukaryota > Viridiplantae > Streptophyta > Pinopsida > Cupressales > Taxaceae > Torreya > Torreya grandis. The sequence continues at coordinate 3,507,655 of JARHVA010000145.1, read as the reverse complement.
ATACAGGCTGGGAAAATAGCCCCTAGACCCCACATGCTAATTTTTTGAGAAGTGCCACCTCCAATTCAGGCCCCTGCTCCCACATTGGCTCCTCTGCCTACCATCAAAAAACTAGTTACTACCCCATCAAATGAATTTCAAGAGGTTAAGAGTATGTTGCAGGCTGTGACTAATGAACTCATTGCCATTAAAAGGCAGCAATAGGCTCAAGGCAATAGGCCAAACCAATGGTACCAAAATTACGGTCAAGCCCCAAGACCCCCTTTCTATAATTATAATCAAGGTCAGGGGTAACTCACTACAACCAAGCCTTTTCAAAATTACAACACTGGTCCCTCTTCATCATCCAAGGCCATGGTGCCTATGCAGAATAATCTGGTACAAGAGCAGCCTAGCTATTCGGCCATGGGGTATGGTCAAGGACAGGCTGTGCACACAAGTGAGATGGTGAACTATTTATAGAATACAGAGAATCAAGCTGCTACTTTTTCCTAGTTCTTTGAGGCTCTAGCTCAACCTAGCATGAGTAGCAATCAGGCCTAGCTGGATTCTGCTCTCATGAATTATGAAGAGGGTGAGTTTTGTTCAATCAACCATGGGGGCGCTATAGGAAATCAGACTAATTGTGTTACAGCCAATATAAGATTTAAGAGGAGAGTGGTGGAAGAGGTGCAAGCTACCACTCAGGCAGCAACTGCACCTCTATCACACTCATTTCAAAGGGCCCCAATTTCCAAACAGCTGTTTGCACCTTCAGCACCTCAGCTTGCAGCTCCAGTTGGGACTAGCCCAAAATAAAATGTGAAGGGAGGTAGTGCCTAAGTCAATATAGTGGACTAGATGAAGAAGTTGCATGTGAGCATCTCCTTATGGGATTTGTTGTCTCTTCTAGGACAGAAGGACGTATTGAAGAAAGAATTACATAGGCTAGATCAGCAAGCTATTCTAGCAAACATGGATAATGTCTTGATGACAAATGGACAGCCTACCCCTCTAGAATAGGTAAAGAAAGAAGAGAAGAATCCCCCTTTCTACGTATCCTTGATCATTAGGGACTTATTGGTGCACAATTTCATAATTGACAGTGGGGCTAGCACCTCAGTGATGCCCAAGTGCATTGCTGATAAGATGAGACTGAAGTATGAAGAAATGAAAAAGGGAGTCCTAAAGCTAGATGGAACACCTGCAAAAATAGTTGGAATTTTGAAGTGTCTAGATTTGACATTGCATGGTTGCCCAACCTTCTCAATTCCCCAAGATATTGTAGTAGTGGATGTTCCTCCATTTTTTGCAATGTACCTGTCCAGGGACTTCACATCCAAAATAGGTGGCTATCTAGCAATGAATTGGTCATACCTAGTTTTCAAAACCAAGTATGGGACCAAAGTGAAAATTAAGTCTGAGCCACTCTACAATTACCATATAGAATCATATACTCCCAAGGTAGCAAATGTCAATTACATGATCATCGACCTAGAAGAGTCCCAGACAGACCAAGCTCCATCCTCTGCTCTTGAAGGAGTCACAAACCTACTCTCGGATGAGTGGGGAAAGGATAACTTTGAACATGATCCATACAAGTTTATAGAGGAGCCAAGCCTTGGAGTTTATTTCATGCATGAAGAGGCCTCCTTCATGACCAATTTGATGAAGGAAGAACAACCAGACCTTAGCCTGTGGCAGCTATACTTTGACGATTCCAAAAGTAAGCTGGGCACTGGTGGTGGGGTAATGTTAGTTTCCCCTTCTAAAGAAAGGTACTTTTTAGCTTTCAATTTCTAGTTTTCTTGCACATGTAATGTTTTAGAATATGAGTCTTTGATCCATGGACTTGAGTGGGCAAGAAAGAGAGGGATTAGGAAGTTGCAAATCTTGGGGGACAGTGAATTAATCATAAACCAAATAAGAGGCCTGAACCTGACCAAGAACTCCTTGCTGAAGTCTTACAAGCACAGATTCTGGGACTTGATGGAGGATTTCCTTGATCTTAACATTACCTCGATTCCCAGGGAATAGAATAAGCAGGCTGACAGTTTAGCAGCTGTCGGCACCCAATTTGATGTTTCAAAAGAGATAAGCAGGGATTGTGGTTTGTGCCATTTAAAAGTGGTGGTTCTTCCTTCAATTCCAGACAATATTACAAATTGGCAGGTCTTCAAAAGTGACTAGCAGATAGCTCTCTTCCTGCAGGAAGAAGCTGAGTTCACAATCCACAATCAAGTGAAATTGTAGCAGCAATACGAAAATCAGATTGTTTAATTAAAGAATAATAAACTCCCTAAAGGTCTGGTCACACTTGAAAGCATTTTCAATAGAGATGACCAACTGAGAAATGACAAAGCATGCATCATGACCAAAGAGGAGAATTACAAAAAAGTTGAAATCTTCAAGGACAAGCTGCTGGCGCTTGGCAAGGTCTGCACATTTCAAGAAAAGCAAGCTTTCATTCTACTGTGTAAAGAGTTCACTGATGTGTTTGCATGGGATTATAGTGACTTGAAGGGCTTTGACCCAAGACTTGCTCAGCACACCATTGAGTTAGAGAAGGTGCCAAACCAGTCACACAAAAGCAAAGGCCTGTCAATCCTACAATTGAACCCCTCATGCAAAGGGAATTGGCCAAATTGATTAAGTCTAAAATTATATTTTCAATCAAACATTCCTCATGGCTGGCCAACCTCATTCTTGTTAGAAAGAAAAATGGGAAGATCAGGCTGTGTGTCAACTTCAGAGACCTTAATAAGGTCTCTTTAAAATATCATTATCCCCTTCCAAGCATGGAGCAGATCCTTCAGAAAGTGACTGGTAGCGAGCATTTCTCTCTCCTAGATGGTTATTCAAGTTATAATCAGATTTTGGTGTAAGGCTGTGATCAGTATAAAATAGCCTTCACCACCAAATGGGGCATGTTTGCCTATAAGAATATGCCATTTAGGCTATCCAATGCTGGTGTTACATTCCAATGAGCCATGGACATGGCTTTTTATGGCTTGATAAATAACAACATGCTGGTATATCTCGATGATATAACAATATTCTCCAAAGAAGCAGGCCAGCACATAGAGCACCGCAGGCAGATTTTTGAGAGGTGTAGGGAATTTGGCATCTCTCTTAATCAAAAAAAGTGTGTGTTTGTTGTTCATGAAGGGAAGCTCCTTGGTCACATTGTGTCCAAGGAGGGTTTATCTATTGACCCTGAGAGAGTTTGCTCCATTCTAGAAATGCCCCTACCAAAGCACAAGAAAGGCCTGCAGAGTTTCTTTGTTAGAATACATTTTATTCGAAGGTTCATTCCAAATTTTATTGATATAGTTAAACCCCTAACCTCTATGTTGAAGAAGGGTGAAGAATTCAAGTGGACAGTGTAAAGAAGGGATAGCTTTAAAGCCGTCAAGCAAGCTTTAGCCCAGGCGCCTGCTCTGATCAGCCCTAACTTCAATAGAGACTTCAACCTCTATACATTCAGCAATGAAGAAGTGATATCTGCCATGCTTACCCAAGCAAATGGCGAAGACCTCGAACAACCACTTGCCTTCTTCAGCCAGGGATTAGAGGATTTCAAAGTTAGGTACACGTATGTAGAAAAGCAAGTCTTGGTAGTGGTGAGGAGCCTAAATAAATTTAGGTATATGTTATCTAACAATATAATCCACCTTATGGTCCCACATCCTGGTGTCAATAATTTCTTGACCAATCGAGATTTGAATGAAAAGAGGGCAGGGTGGATTACCAAAATGATGGAATACGACATAGACATCAAGATCACCAAGCTGGTGAGGGGAAGAGACCTATGTGAATAGCTAGCTGCAAACTTAAAATAGGAAAGGAGAGATAGCTTGTTAATCCATGATATAGCCACAATAGAAGAACCAGCTGTCATAAAGGATTAGACGCTGGACATGAAGCATTTCCTTTTCACAGGTGAGTATCCACAAGGTCTTGATAAAGCTGGAAGAAGGTATTTTAAGCTCCAGTCCCTCCCTTATGTCCTGGTTGGCAAAGCATTGTTTAGGAAGGATCTCTCTGGGGTTCTTCTAAGATGCATTGACCCCAATCAGGTTGATAGGATACTAGTTGAGTTTCATGATGGGCCAGCTGGTGGCCATTTCGCCCTTAAAGCTACAATAGCAAAGATAATGAGAGCTGGCTATTTTTGGCCTAATCTTTTCAAGGACACTCATGCCTGGGTGAGAAAGTGCCAGAAGTGTGCACTTTTTGATGGAAAATAGTGACTAGCTGCCATGCCCCTATAACCCATTCAAGTTGAGCAACCATTCATGGAATGGGGCCTAGATTTTATAGGGATGATTAATCCTCCCTCTAGTGTTGGGCATAAGTGGGTACTGACTGCCATGGATTATTTCACTAGGTGGGTAGAGGCAGTTACTTTGAAGGAGGCAAATGAGAGTGCAGTCTTGGAGTTCTATGAAGATTTGGTAACAAGATTCGGAGTCCCAACCACCATAATCTCAGATAATGCCTTGGCTTTTTTGGGAATCAAAACTAGTGAATGGGCATTAAAGTATGGCATATACCTCAGCACTTCATCAAACTATTATCCACAGGGGAATGGGCTAGCTGAGTCCAACAAAAAAAATTTGATCAGGATTATAAAGAGGACTGTGGAAAAAAATCAAAGAACCTGGCATACCAAGCTAAAGACAGCTCTATGGGCTGACCAAGTTACTCTAAAAAGAGCAATCAAAAATTCTCCATATGTGTATGGAAGGGAAGCCAGGCTTCCCATCTCGCTTGAACTGCCAGCATTGGATCTCACCCATCAGCTACAGTTAGAAGAAGGGACCAACATGGAAGTCAGATTATGTGAGCTAATAGAGCTCCAAAAGGTGAGGGATCGGGTTATGGCTTCTCTGACAAGTCACCAATAGCAAGTAAAAAGGCACTTTGACAAGAAATCCTTGTCAAGAGATTTTTTTGAAGGAGACATTATCCTAAAATGAGACGAAGATTAATCTAAGCCCAAAAAACATGCAAATTTTGATGCCCTATGGAGCGGTCTTTATGTGATTACTCAGTGCAAGCAACATCATGCATTCCAACTTTCAAGGTTAGACGGTGAAGAACTGTGTATCCCAGTTAATGGGATACATCTGAAGCATTTCCACTGATCTTTTTGGGTTTGCATGTACATATTTTCCCTTGTTTCTTTCCTATTTTCCCTAAGTGTTATTGCACAAGTAGTTTTCTTAGTCTTCCATGTGTTTTCATTTCATGGAGGTAGTTTTGCATGGCTGGTTCTAAGTTTTGACAGAGCTCTTGTTGGTTTTCAAAGTTATCATCTGACTCCATGCCCAATGGATTGCAAGGCAACTAGTCTCTAAGCATAGCAGGCATGCTTCCCCTGGGAATTGCCAATTTGTTGACCAAATTTTGCCTATAGGTAAAATTTTGGTCCCCTTCCTCCCTTGTTGTTCATGCCAATTATATTGCAGGTTGTTCAAGTTCAGCATTCTCCATTTCTTGGTGCAAAGGGTTCACTGTTCGATTCAAGCATTTCATTGTCAACATATTGAACCTTCATACCGTTGAACCGTTGAACTAAATTTTTGGTTCAATAGACTTGGTTCAATGGGCTTGGTTCAATGAGTTCAGTTCATTGGATTGATTCAAAGCGTCAGGCTTGGCCTCAGGAATTTGGTGCGCTTGGTTGAACCTTTGAACCATTGAACATTTTTGGTTCAATAGCCCAGTTCAAGGTATGCCCCAAGCCAAAGGGTAGTCAAAAGTCAAAGGACCCTTTGGAGGGTAGACACTTCAGCATTTCAATGATTCGAGCACGCTTCTAATCAAATCAAAGGGTGGCACAACAAACAAAACAAAAGGGACATTTCAAAGGTGTTGAAGGGAAATAGTGAAATAAAGAAGTGCCCGATTGATGTGGAGAAGTACCTGACTAGTGCCCAGATGCCATGTGGCATTGAACCCGATGACAACCGTGAGACCGTCAAATTTAAAGGAACCGAATAGCCATTGGCATTTAAAGAGATAGTTATTTGCTTTCAAAGTGAAGGAAGAACTAAGTATTGTTGAGGAGTACAAAATGCAGCAACCTATTGATAGTTCATTCTTGGGAGGCTGAGCGAGCCAGATAGAGACAAATTTGACAAAAGATAAGAGGACATGCACAAAATAAGCAAACAGTAAGTCCAAGTAGTGCCAGTTTGAAGAGGTGACTCTAGTAGGTGGAACAGTTCCTTCAAATTGACCACAAGAGGATGCAGTAGCTGAGAAATGTAACCAGTTTTCTCATTTTTCATTTAATGGGTGGACAAACTATGTTTTGCCATTAAAAATGCAGACTTCAAAGTAGAACAGAGGACATGGCTCATTAATATTTTGAGCGACCTATTTCTTTTCATGAAAAGCCATTTTATAAAAAGAGCGCCAAATGAGCCTCTTAGACTTTGCTTATATATTTGATACTTGTCATTTTGTAAACATCTTTTCACGATTTTAGCCAGGCGTAGCCCTGCTAAAATTTCTGTCTGAATGAAATAAATGTAGTTTTTACCTCCATTTGGATAAATGTTTCACAGTATGCATTGAGTGTTTGCTTATGTCCAGTCATTATCTTTTGATGCTCTCACAGGTTCAACACCAGCAGACCTGCTGTCTACAAGGTGCCATTGTTGTAGCTGACAAGAGAAGAGCAGTATTTGGGGGTGAAGGAGCAGAAGAAATTACTTTATAAGTGTGTGTTTCACAGCACCTTGGGTGATCTCTATTTTTAATTTTCCATTGAAGCCTCCCTGCTAGTTTCTTGCAGCCTGGTCCTTCTGCCAAGTGCATAGTGTATGTATGCATTTGTCTGATTCTGAGAGTGGATGTGTGAAGGTCAACTTTTATTTTGGTGTATCACCTCTTTAGATTAGGTAGTTTGTTTTCTTGCACTTTCTTCCCTTTTCATCCCCCCCAGTTTATAGCTATATATATATATATATATATATATATATATATATATATATATATATATATATATATATATATATATATATATATATATATATATATATATATATATATGCCTGTATGTATTTTTTGCACTGCTTGAAACAAACAAGATACATTAGAGGGAACTAGCCCATACCTAGAGACTCTCCTCTCCTGCTTCACCATCCCACAGGCGAGAGAGGAGTTTCCATGTTGCAGGGAGAAGGCAGGAGCTAGGCCTCCTTGCCTCGGGTGCAATCTCCAATGTCAACAGTAAGTTTACAAAGAAGCCATGAAAAATAAGTCATTAGTAGCTATCATCATAAAAATAAATATTAAATGCATCTCTATGTTTGGTGACCTAGAGCTTATTACCAATTTCCACCCAATCACCCTTTTGAATTTTTCTTATAAAATCATTGCCAAGGCCCTAGCAAATTGCACTATCCTTATGAAATGAGATTCATAAAAAAATAGATATATACTAGATAATCTAATTATATTTTTCGAATGAATGGAATGGGATCAATCCTCTCATCTTTCTCAAACTTGATTTTGAAAAATCTTATGATCAAATAGAATGGTCCTTTATTCTCATTGTGTTATAATCTTTCGCCTTTGGCCAATTCTTTCTTTTGATAGATCCAAACTTTGTTTTTTAATGAATCAACCTACCTCACCACCAGTGGGCACAAGTCCAAATGATTTGTAAAGTTTCACTCCATAAGACAAGTTTACCCTCTAGCTCATGCTTTATATGTTTTGGTCGTTGAGGCATTTGATTTTATTCTTTCTCACAGAGTATATTGATGACTTATCAGCTTTGTATTTTTCTTGTTGATCACTCCTCTTGATGAGCAAGAAGACTTCTTTAAAGAGGTGATTTAATGCCTTGATATTTTTTGCAAAGCCTCAGGGTCTAATTTACAATGGGCTAAAACTCAATGTTGTAGATAAAACATAATGCCTTTTCCTAAATGACTCCATCATTATCAGTGGAAGTGAATTAAAAAAAAGATATTTAAATTTCTAGGTATTCCTTTTAATTTTGATACCTCTCCTTAAAATTTGTGGCATTATGTCATTGATAGAGTGGAAAATAATGTTTCATCTTAGTTTTTCAAACCTCTCTCTTTAGATAGTAAATTTTAGGTTTGTACCAAAATCCTTGCATCCATTCATGTTTATTACTCCTCATGTTGGACCCCCTCCAAAGACTCATAATAAATTAGCAAAGTTTATTAGAGCCTTTAATTTGGACAATGCTAAGTAAACAAGAAGCTATCACAAGGTTACTTGGGACATGTATCACATTCTTCATGACAAAGGAGGAATGGGCATCATTGATGTCTATAGAAAATGTATTGCCCTTTATTCTAAGTGGATGGTTAGATCAATTGAAGGTAATAATGATTATAAAATTCTTCTGAGGTGTTGCATCTCTACAGGTACCTCCTATGGTAAAAATAATTGTGAAAACACTGGTTTACATGCCCTATTGATTACCACTGCCCCAGTTAGGATAGAATGTTCTTTTGTTGCCAAGAGCATTTGGAAAGATTTTGAAGTAGTGAATCATTTTTCAAAGTGTGTTGGAATTGGATATCACAATGGTATTTTCTTTTAATTACCATAATATCCAGTGGTCCCCTATAATAAACAACACTAGTCTTTCTTTAGTAGAAATGTTGGGTATAAAAGATATGCATCTATTTAAAAAAGGCATTCATACTATTAAGTATTTGACATCTTATCTTTTCTCTAGTGTTTGGTATATCAAGGCCTTCCTTTTGGGGAGTGCCTCTTACACGTAGAATTTCTCAACCCAAATGTTTATCCTGTGTTAGACTCGAGTCCTTCAAATATATCTTTTAGACTTGTTTAAGGGTTTGATATACTTGTAAATGGTTCCACAACATTTCCCAACCATTCTACCTCCCACCCTTCTTTTGGCACATGGTTATTTTTGGGGAGAAAGCTCATTGGTTGGCGTATATTCCTTTTACATGAAACTTATTTAGAGCTATAGTTTTATTTCATCTTTACAAATATAGGGCTTCATGATTTTCAACAATGAAGAAGCATCTTCATAGTTTTAAATTAATGATAAAAGGTGATTGTTATCTCATCGGCTCTTTTACAAGTCTAATCTCATGTTGAGAAGATGGCGTTCAAGTTTTAACACTTGTAGGAGTTGTGCAACCATTAGAGGATTGTTCTTTGCACTATGACCTACATCCTCCAAGATCAATCACCTTATGACTCCCCTCCTCTGGGGCATAGTGGTTGATGTAGTTGCTCTCATAGTCGTAGTTGCTTCTCCACTCCTCAGTTTGAGGAAGGGGTGATTGGAATCCTCTGCCGTACATGAGAACTTTGTTATTTCCTTATCATGATGAAGCTCGTCTATGATGGGGTGGTCCAAATGGCAAATTTTTTTAGCTTCCTTCTTGTTGGGGCAACATTGTTCCTTTGTGCCTCCCTGAAACTAGTTAGGATGATTGGGTGGTGCCCGATCCTCCTTTTGTGGAGTCTTTCACTTGGAGCGCCCAAACTCCCAAAGATTATCCACCTCTAGCTCCTTTTGGGGTTGAAGCATGTAACTGAAGATTTGTGTTTTTTATGTAACCTTATGATCTCTAGGTTGTCATGTGTGATTGACAATTTTTTTATTTTGAGACATATCTTCTCACTGACACAAAAATTTGAGATATTCATACCAATAAATCACTTTATTGTTATTATTTTAAATTAATAATAAATATAATGATACAATTTGATAGTAATATAAGAACTGAGTGAATATACAGATATTTAATGTCACCACACTAAAATGTGCTCAAAAATCAACAACAAACATGCCAGCTTTATAAGCTTTTCCACATACGAATGGAGTACCCCTTCAAAGTATATTTAGTACGGTCTAAACTCTAGAAGGTATACCTATTCGGAGTACAAAAAGAACTGTGTGTTAGACAAGTAAATTATTTTGCCTCCAAGAGTAAATAAAAATTTGAAGGTGAGGAATCAGAGCGTGATCCTCACCCACAATTATTTTGCCTCAATGAGGCCTATTCTGGGGCTTGTGTATATATCACTGTATGCAGATATCTATAGGGTTGTGCCTTGTGTTCCACAAAAAATGTATTTGACAAGTAAATATAGAGTAGTCAAAGCCAAAGCCTACAATATTTTTCAAGGATTAAATGCTTTGAATAATCAGACAAACATTGGCCAGTGATAAGACATGGACCTAGCTTTCTTTCAAATTATTAAGACTTTCCAAATTCTAATTGATATGTCCACATCTTTCATTTTCTACATCATATGTCGACATGTTGCATTATTAAAAATAAAAGATTCACATCAAACGTACAATATTCATTTCTTGCACTTCAGTTCACTTCACTTCACTTTATTTGGATAATAGTATTTCTCTCATTTCTTGGTGTTACCCATTTAGCAGTCCTAACAGAGAATAAGAATGATAGGATTTAGAGCAGACTGGGCTCCACGATATGAACAACAAACTGGGTTCCACAGCTGACTACTAACAGGAATAGTGAACACAACTGTTTCAAGGGTTTGTCAATAAAGGTGGGGCCTGAATGTTATAGTCCAAAGAAACAAACAAACATCCTTTGCATATCTATCAAGTGAATCTACAGTTCAAAATAGATTGTCTAGATTTCTTGAGATGAATAGCAATCTGAGCAGGATTAACTATGGTAAAAAATAAGTAGGTTTTCAATGTAATTTGGAAGAGGGGACTACCACTGAAAAGTCACACATTGTAAATCAATCCGAGACAAACAAGAAAGGGATAGCTGAAACTATATTCTCTATGGAAACAAATCACTCAAGGAAAGTAAAATTTAAAAATTGCTTTAGCAAATAAAAGTGGTAAATGGGTCTGGGTAAATGCAAAATAGTTTCAAGGGATCTTAAAATGTAAGCTTTCCCATTCAAAATCAGAATTAGTAAGGAGAAATCAAACCCAAAGAAAAACAAATGCTGTGTGTAAAACACAGTCAAGCAACAGGCTAAAAAAGTGTAAAGAGGGAACTGAAATAGAAATTTACAGTCCCACTACCACTCATCACAACTGCATGTGAAAGTAATAATGAATGTCAAAAATAGGGTTGAGTGTTTGGAAGCCAAGGAGCAAGAAAGTAATGACAAGCTCCTCGAGTTAATGGAAGTAAATTAGAACTTACTAGAGAACAACAAGGTGCTAAAGGAATAGGGGTTAATGTTGCAAGATGCAATAAAAGCAAGGAAACATGAGTGGCAAAATATGAAGCTAACTTGGCAAAGCATGATAAAATCAACTAAAATAATAGGAATAGAGGCTCAAGGAGGTCAACAATTAAACATTCAGAACCTAGGGATGCATGTAAATAACAGAGAGCTCATAGCAAAGGAGAACAAAACATGGGCACAAGTCGTTAGAGTCTCAACAATAACGGTTTTAGAAGAAGAGACAAACATGAAGGTTGAAAGAATGCAAGAAAGAGAGGGGAAAAAAAAGACAAAATAGGGCAAGAAATGTCATTATAAGAGGAGTAAGGGATTACGATAAAAATGAAATCACTTCCAATCTTGCAACTAACTTACTGAGAGAGAAGTTGCATTGCCAAGGGAAAATCTGCCGAGCCAAGAGGATTGGAAAGATATGTGATGAAATCAATAGACATATCAATGTTATCATGGTAAACAAATAAGACAACTCCGAGTCTTAAGCAGAAAAAGACTTCTGAGGGGATCTTGCTTCTTTCTAGACGATGACTTAACAGTAAAACATAAAGAGGAGAGAAGGGTAGAATTGGCTAAAATTAGGACAACAAGGGATGAAGGAAAAAATGTGTGGTTACACAATGGAAAAGAGATTATATTAAATATAAGATCCCACGGTAAGTTTGAGTAGCAAAAGGGAATCAAAGAGAGAGTGGGTATTTCTAGATTTACAAGAAATGGAGGTCAACAAATGGAGATAGAAAGGGCAAATAATCAACTTTAAGTTTTTTGCACCTTAATAAATAGTAATCAGGGGACCCCCCAAGCACACTTAAATTTAGAGTGCTGGAATTGTAGAGGATACTCTTGGAGGAGGGGCCATGGGCTAAGGCCTATTGCTGAAGGATGAGACATAATTTGTCTTATTGAAACACATGAACAAGAAGGCTGCAAGACTCCTAGTTTTGAAGGTTACATGAAGTTTGTGGTTTGGAACAAAGAAGTGGGAAATGGAAAAGGGTACAATGACATAATGGTTTTACTGAAAAAAGTTGAAGGATGCATAATTTAGTTGGAAAGAGAAGACACAAATAAATAATACATTTGGGTCAAATTTTCAAAAAATGGGAACCACATAAACATTATAGCATGTTATTTTGCTCCCTAGATCTCAAAAACTTGCAAAAGAAATGGTTTTGACAACAAAGATCCATATGCAGTGATAAAAAAAGATATATCAATGTATTCCCAACAAGGTGAAGTTCTTATTTTGGGAGACTTCAATGTTAGGACAGCAAATGGTCAAGCTAATATTTTATGCAGTAAGGAGGATCATAATCCTATCTGGGTTATGGAAGAAGAGAATCAACAATGGGTGAAATTTACAGAAGATAATAAGGGCATCAATCATTATGGTGAATAATTGCTTACTTTGTGTGGCACCTTTGATCTAATCATTTGTAATGGCATCAATAGATGGAAGAAATTCGACAATTTTACTTGCAACACATACAACAGGAAAAGTGTTGTTGATTAGGTAATTTGTTTTAAAAGTGTGTTGAAAAAGATAGAGGACGTCATGATTGGTGATTGATTTTGGGAGTTAAAATATGATCATACATCTATATACATAAGACTTGCATGGCCAATAAAAAGTCAACAATAAAAAAAATGAAGCCCCCACAACAGACAATTACAAAGGGTAGACTTCTTTTGAATCAAGAAAACCATAATAGCTTCAAGGCATCACTAGAGAAATTATGTGAAAAGGGGACAACTAGCACACAACCCCTCAACAATCATGAGTTATCCACTATAATACAAGGAGCGCTTGAGAAGTGCAAAAGGGTAAAGAACAAAAAGTCGGTAAAAAATTGTTTTCCAGTAAATATTTGGTTTGATGAAGATTGTAAAATTTCAAGGAAATCTTTGAAAAAACTAGGCAAGGAGAAGATGTGCATTAAATGTTACAATCAAATCATAAAAACAAAAAAATAGAGTTTATGAGCACAATGCGGGAAGAGTTAATCTACCTGAGTAAGAATAATCCTAAGCTATTTTATAAGGAACTTCAGCCAAAGAATAAATAGATAGAGAATAACATCACCAATAGTCAATGATTTGATTATGCAAAATATTTGTATGAGCAAAAAATAGAGACTAGGCCTCTTCCCTTGATCAACGTGACATCTAAGCTTTTCATTGCACAAGAGGTCAAGGTTGGTATAGGGATGTTGGGGGTTGGAAAAGCTAAAGACTTGGTTGAACTTCAATAAAAATACCTTAAGTGGGGGGTGGAGATTCTTGCACCCCATATTATGAGAATTTTCAACAATATTATTCAACATGGCTTCCCTAGAGATTGGATCACTAGCTTAACGATTACTCTTTTTACGAGTGGAGATGTTAACAATCCCTCTAACTATAGAACTATTATGATCAATCTATTATTCGCAAAGTTGTTTGGTAGCATGGTTGAGAGAAGAATCATCAAGTCGTCAAAGGAAAAGGGTAAGAGAGAAAAAAGGCAAGCAAGCTTTAGGTCTAAGCACTCTACTTTAAATCATGGAGTTACATTGAGACAAATAATTGAAAAATTTTGGAATGAAAAGGAAGAGGCTTATTGCTTTTTTGTTGACTTTAAAAAGGCTTTTGACACGGTCTCTAGAGATAAGTTATGGTGCACGATGAAGGAACTTGACATTTTAGAGCATCTTAGAGAGGCTATCCAAAGACTCTATGAAGAGGTTCAAATTAAAATTATAACTTCAGCAGGCATCTCTGAAAGTTTTAGGAACGACATTGGAGTTAAGCAAGGATGCCCTTTGTCTCCCACTCTTTTTGGCTTATACATTGACAAACTTGAAGAGTGGTTAAATTTTTAGGGTGGGGATGGTGTTCACCTAGGGGATTATGTGATAATGCTCCTTTTATATGCTAATGACCTTATTCTGATCGCTAAGTCCCCTCATAGATTGCAAGAGCACCTTGATGCCCTTGAGATTTTTTGCAAAGATGTTGGTATGCATGTCAATACCAACAAAACCAAAATCATGATTTTCTCCAACAAAAAGAAAAAGCTCCAACACACATTTCTCTTTGAGGGAAATATTCTTGAAGAGGTAAATGAATACAAGTACCTCAAGTTTGACTTTAAAAACAGTCTTAGTTGGGAGACTTTTAGAAAGAAAAGAACTTTAGGAGGTTGGAAAGCATGGTATGCCCTTCAAAATAGATGTAGAGAGGCTGAATTATGGGATCGAAAAACTATTCAGACTTTTTTGGACTATTGGTAAGCTTGGTGGTGCTTTATGGGTGTGATCTTTGGGATAACAGCTTGACAGAGTCCAAGTGAAGTAAATAGAGAGAATCCAAAAGCACATGATCACCAACAACTTCAGGCTAAATTTTTTAACTCCATATGAGATCTTGCTAGCTGAAATATGGATTATTCTAATGGAAGCCATTGCAATGGTGCATCTCCTAAGATATCTCAAAAGAATTGAGTAGTTGGAAACAGGTAGGTGGCCTAAGGTAGTTTTTAGGGAGGTGTCTAGCAAAAAAAAGAAGTCTTTGATGAAGCAAAATAATAAGTGGATGATCAAGTGGAATATCTATTTGAATGTATGTCCTACTGATAGTAAAGATATAAAAGCTTTTGTCATAGATAAATTCTGCAAGTCTATGTGGGGTGGTATTCTAGGGAGAAAGAGGAATTATTACCTTGAGGTATTCAACTCCACATGTGATCATCAACAAAAAGCTTACATTGGGATGAATATCCCTTGGAGAGCTAAGATTTTGATTGTTCAGCTTAGAACTAATTACCATCATCTTCGATGCAAAATGGGAAGGTGGAAAAGGCCTAAAGAAACTTGGGAAGAGAGAGTATGTGAATTC
Organism: Torreya grandis; assembly: GCA_037957365.1. Lineage (NCBI taxonomy): Eukaryota > Viridiplantae > Streptophyta > Pinopsida > Cupressales > Taxaceae > Torreya > Torreya grandis. The sequence continues at coordinate 3,492,568 of JARHVA010000145.1, read as the reverse complement.
TACAATGTGGGTGCAGTTGAATCTGAAAAAAAAACTTTATTTTAGATTGTAATGCTTACATGGACATCAGGGCAAAATATGCAGACTTCTTGACAATAACTTCTTGGCATAGTTTATTTATAGAGGGGTCTTTGGAGAAAGTTGGAGAGCTCACTCTATCTTTGAATAAAAAAATAAATACAAGGAAACTATAAATATGACTTGGTTGGTTGTCTCATAGGCTATTTATTTAGCCTCATGGATGTTAAAAATCTTCTTCTTCTTATTTAGTTACACTAATTGACTTGACCTAGTGAGATGGTCAAGCTGTGTGAGGGCATAATTGATATGTCCCAAAGAAATGTTTGAATAATGATAAACCTTTCTACATACAAATTTGTCAAGTGGTGTGAGTCCAGTATTTCTCTCATTTTTTGGTGTTACCCATTTATTCATGTAACTTGACTTGACTTGACTTGGTGAGATTGATATGTCACCAAAGAAATGTTCCCATAATGATGACCTTTCTGCTTACAATTTATCCCATGTGAATATTAGACAATCCAATGATTTATTTTTACATCAACAAGTAAGCATACTCGTTAGGTATATGCTAATTCTTCAAGTTCTAGCTTAATACTTCCAATAAGATAATATTAGGATGCTGTAAAGATAAAAGTTATGTCACAAGGGGTGTAATTTTATGTTTTTAGTAAAGCAAGATTTTGTCAAGTGAAAGAATGTAAATTGCTAAGTGTATTTCATTCAAAATTTGACTATTGATTTCATCTCACCTTTTGTGCATGAAATATTAAGAAACAATAATATTATATTTTTAATGCAAGTGACGATGAAAAATGAGGTGTTGTGTTCCTTCATACAACATATAAACCAATAACTTTCTTCAAACATGATATATAGAAAACTAGATGGATCTTGGAGGAGGGAAACTCCCACTTGTATGCTATGGGATGAATATTCAAAAGCACTTTATAAGGACCATAAAACTTTGGTGCAAGTTTTTGATGACCCTTCAATGTCAAAGATGATTGCTTATTAGGTTGGAGATGAAGAAAAACCATGTCACCAACATCAAAATCTCATTCTAAGTGGTGTTGATAGGCATGTTGCTTCAGTGGTTCTATGTTAGATGGAGGTTATCTTTGAGAGTTTGAAGAATAATTGCACATGTGCAGAGTCTAGTGTCAACTCCATGTACCTTGGAGCTACATGGAAAGTATGTCTGAAGAGAGGGTGGGTGTTGACCATAAACAACCTCATATGAAGTCATCTTGGTGGTAGTGTGGTATGTAGTGTTGTACCACCTTACAATAAGTGGTAACCATTTGACCCAATGAGTCTATTAATTTGAGGCTAAACAATGCAGATAGGTATCCAACTATTTGTTGACAATTTATATTTGACATGGATTAGTTTGTAGATGGTAGGAAAAACTCATTACAAGTTGGGTGCCATAGACATGGAAAGATTCCTTCAATAAGTGACTAGTAAAATTGGAATCACGATCACACACAATTGAGGCAAGTAGCCCATGGAGGTGGTGGATCTAATTTTAAAAGGTTTAAGAAATAGTGGATGTAGTAAAAGGATGGTTGAAGGTGCAAAAATGAGCATACTTGGAGATACAATCCACCACTATGAGAATCACTTATTTCCTTCTTGAGTTGGGTTTCCCCTCAATAAAGTTCATGGAGATATTTAACCATACACTGGTAGGGATAGGCAAGGTCTAAACCATTCCTGGGGTGGTGGCGATTTCCCCTTTGTTGTACTAGTACATTTCACATTCTACCATAAATGTTTGATGTCATGTTTAGTGCATTTCCAAAAAATAATTTAGCAATTATTTCATAGGTTTTTAAAAAACCTGAGTGGCTCACTAATGGAGAGGTATGCAACTTGAGTAGAATTGTTTGTCTCAGTATTGATTGGGGTGCCAGTACCAAATTATACCTTGTGCCTTAAATAGTGACCATCCAAAGAGCAATTTTGTCGAGAGGCAAGGTTAGTGGTCACTTATTGAATGAGTTTCTAAATTTTGTTGTCAAGGGACCATTATTATTATTCCTGATGCACCCAATCTAGAATGGGAAAGGATAACATACACAAGGTTCTCTATTCTTCATATTTGTAAGATAACACATATGTGACTAATTTGGGTAACAATTTAGGGGATAATTCGAGTGATGGTTCTACCCCAATTGATGACGAAACTTCTGGGAGCCATAAATTTTGTATCATAGCTCCAATTGACTCATCATTTGAACCATTGGAAAGCTAAGGATGAGGAGAATGCGGTGAGATGGAAGGGAGATTTGATAAATGGATTTTGACCCCTAAAACCCTAATGGAAGTGCCCCAAATTTCAATTTTAGTAGTGCAGTCTAAAAATATTAAGTTTCTAAAAATCGTAATTCCTTGACTTCTGTACTGTTTTAAATCATGGAAGTCAAACCACTTAATCTCCCTCGATATTGGTGACCTTCCACATCCTCCTAATTTTAAAATGTGTATAAATGAAGATGTAACCCAAAATGGAAATCAGACATCTCTTCCTAGAGATAAACATATAGATGTATTGCGATCTTGAGTAATAAAACATCTCTTCTCAGAGAATTCATTATTACTATGTTATTTTGTGTTTTTTGAAATATTTGTCAATCAAAACTTTTGATTTTTAGATCAGTGACAATATTGTCTTTACCCTTGTAGTTAATATCATAGTCATAGCCCATTAATTTGGTTACACATTTTTATTGCTCAGGTGAAGAGACTCTTTGCTCTAAGAAGTACTTGAGGCTATGGTGATTATTTTTGATGCAAAAGTGCTTCCTGACTAGGTATGGGTACCACTTGTTGATGGCATGGAGTATAACTAACATCTCTTTCTCATATGTAGAATGAGCAAAGTTTTTCCATATAAGTCCTTTGCTAGTGAATGCGAGGGTTGATCATCCTACATTAGAATGCTCCAATGCCACTTCTAGAGGCATCAATTTCAATGATAAATGGTTTAGAGAAGTTAGACATATCTAGAATAGGTGTAGTTCACATTGCATGCTTGAGAATTTCAAAGGCTTGTTTCCTACTTCAAACCATTGAAAGGCATATTTTTTAACATTGTCATTAATGGAGCGATAATTATTCCATAATCATTGAAAAAAATATATATAATACCTAGTAAGGCCCAAAATGTTGTAAAGGCTCTTGAGTGATTTGAGTTCAAACCAATTTTTCATAGCCTCAATGTTTTTAGGATCCACTTTGATGCCTTACTCAGAGACAATGTGTCCAATATATTTAATTTCCTTTTATCCAAAATCAGACTTGGACCATTTGGCAGATAAGTGGTTATTACAAAGAACTCAAAAGGTATGGTCCAAATGTATCAGATGCTCATCCATTTACATCTATAGACAAGAATGCCATCAAAGAAAACTAGTATGAAATTGTGTAGAAATGGCCGAAAGATCTTATTCATTAAGCCTTAAAAGGTTGATGGAGCATTAGTGAGGCCAAAGGGAATGATGAGAAACTCATAAATGACATCATGAGTTTAAAAGACTATCTTTCTAATATCATCTTCCTTAATGCATATCCAATGATATGTTGATCACAAGTTGATCTTCATGTAATTCATCCAGTCACTCATCAATCAATAGAATAGGAAACTTGTCCTTGAGAGTGAGTTTATTGAGAGTGAAGATGTTGGGATCTTTTTCTTTAGTTTAGCATGACTTATCCTAGTCATGCACCTAAGAAAATAAGTAGTCTAATGAGCTATCATGTTGGCATATCATGCGAGAAATGATCTCGCATGTTCACCTAAAGCATGAAACTTAAGACCGATTCTTGTTAGTTTTATCACATGGTGGTGTATGAATTGAGATATCTATACTAGGGTGCTTGAACAGTAACATAGTTCTAACCATAAACATCATAGTATAGTTAATCCTAACAATTTTCTCAATCCATACTTAAGTTATTCATCATGAAAAAAGATAGGAGCAAATTGAGAAAATGAGTATTAGTACCATGGTTTTCATAACAAGTTTACAAAATATATTTCAAAAAAATAAGTATTCTATCTCATTACATATCAAGATCACCATACATAGGTCTCAATACATATCAAGATCACAAATGAGCTCAAGATTACAATTACCAATTACCTTCTTAAGTAAAACTAAGGGGTGTTTATATATGGTTTTAACCCAACTATTATGTTACGGTATTAATATGGAAATGTTGACTTGCCCACGATTAGTTCCCCATATATACCCTCTCTATGTTAGATATATGTTATTATGATCCTATCTTCTTACAAAATGGTGCTAGATTCATGCTTGACTATTCTCCTCCGATGCTCATGTGAACCGCTTCATAACCATATTTTTTTTTTGTGCCCTTGTCCAAGTCATACGCTATTGTCCAAGTCGTGTATCCTTAGTTTATGTTTTTTGCATCTTTTTTCCTCACAACTTGCTCCTCCCATGCCAAGGCCTTATGTGCCATGTATCTCCCATGCCTTGGCTCACTTCCACACCTCTATCTTTTGTGTTATCTCCAAAAATTACTTAGAATAAATCCATATAAAATTTAGGGTCCAATATTAATCCCCACTAAGCCAATAGTTTGTCCCAGATTATGTGCCATCTTCAAGGCCCTTAAATTCTAAAAGTTTAGGGCCATTTGCTCAACTTGTCACTTGAATTCCTCCTAGTAGTTGAGGGAAGTGTATAGTGTGGAGGTAATTTCCTCAACCTCACCCTTCAATCATTTCATCTCCTCAGGTCATTCTAGAAAGTCACCCATTTGAGTCATCAAAATTTCAAGTTTAGTAGTGGCATCCTTGTGGACATCCTCAAGTGACCTGACCTCGATCAAAACATGTCCTTAAAGTGTTGTAAAACTAGTATTAAGTTCTTGGCAGTGAGTGTTAATATTATTTTCTAGTTCCTCCACATCTTGGAATGTTTTTATTGTTATAGAATTCTTGACAAGTTGTTGGTGTTGGTTTTCTTCCTATTGAATCCTAGCTTCCAAAACTTTAGTGGGTCATGCAAATTTTATAAAAACTCCATAAGTGATGGGAACTATGGCACCCACCTTGGCCAAAAATATCTCACTCACCTAGATGGACTCAATAAATTACTCTATGGCCCAAGTTTACTCATGCTAGAGATTCACGTGGTCTTTGCAATTTTATAATATAAGATCTACTAGGGTCTCCAATTTAGCAATAGCTTTACCTATAAGAGGGATCCCATTGATAAGTGCCTACTCATTTTACAAAATTATCTTATGGAGTTTTAGATTTATCACTCGAGATGTTGTTGCTTCCTGATGGCACTTGAGCTCTTCTAATTCCTATTCAAGTCTCAACTTTGTGTTACATTCTTGAAAGATACATGGCAATGAATTCACGTTGTTTTTTCTATAGCTGGCCAACATCATAGCCATGTAGAGCATTTTGCTTAGTCACTTTGAGAGCAAGTTTAATGAGGGCCACTTCTACTTGAGCTGGTGAACACTACCAGGGATACACCCAAAATACTTCAAGAAGATCACCCCCTTCGGTGTCAAATCCATGCTAGTTGATGGAAACTCAAAGTGATGTTCCTCATTATAAACATCCATGTAGAAGGAGAGTTTGCATGGAGTTTGATTAGATGATTCTTCCTTGGGGAAATGCTCCCACATATATAGTTCCTCTTTAGGGATGTTTTGTTGGAGATAGCTACAAACGAGGTGGTTATCACTCTTATTTTCTTATTGCTGCTCAAATTCCCCAATAGGCCCTTTTCCTTATTAGGATCATGATCAAGTATCTCAACTTATAAATCAGTTTATTGTTGGTCACTTGGGCCAATATCTTAGTCATCAGTGCTTAGGGTTGCACTTCTGTCTTCCCCCTCTTCACTAGTGGGATTGTCAATGTCCACTTATGTATCATTAGGGGAAGGTTCTTCTTGTTGTTTCAAGGATTCATTCTTCAGGTCATGGATGGATTCCTTTTGGACCTTTGGGGTAGGTTCCCTCTTTGGCAATGCCTCAGGAATCATTGACCTTTGTTTAGATACCCTAATATTCAACACAAAATGCTCTTGTCCTGAAGGATCAACTATCTTTAGGGTGGTATCAGGACCCTCTTGTTCCTATAATGTAGGCATCCCTTGGTCTCTTGGTGGTGATGGGGAAACCCTTTGTTGCTTAGGTTGATCATCTTGTGTGTTCCTAGTGGCATCACACCTTGGCTTCTTCTCTTTTCTTTGTTTCCTTCTTTGAACTGCTATTTCTAGTGGAAGGGGAAGGGTTTTTTTTGTCGCCTCATGGATTCCTAAAGCCTTCTCATGTCATTGATCGAGTGGAAAATAAGGTTTCATATTATATTTTCTAACCCCTCTCTTTAAACAGTAAATTTTAGGTTTTTACCAAAATCCTTGCATTCATTCATATTTATTACTCTTCATGTTGGACCCCCTCCAAAGACTCATGATAAATTAACAAAGTTATTAGAGCCTTTCTTTGAGACAATACTAAGCAAACAAGAGGCTATCATAAGGTTGCTTGGGACATATCTCACATTCCTCATGACAAAAGTGGAATGGGCATTATTGATGTCTATAAACAAAGTATTGCCCTTTCTTCTAAGTGGATGGTTAGATCAATTGAAGGTAATAATGCTTCAAAAATTCTTCTAAGGTAATGCATCTCTATAGGTACCTCCTATGGTAAAAATAGTTGTGAAAACACTGGTTTACACACCCTATTGATTACCATTGCCCCAGTTGAGATCCAATGTTTTTTTGTAGCCAAGAGCATTTGGAAAGCTTTTGAAGTAGTGAATCCTTTTTGAAAATGGGTTGGAGTTGGATATCACAATGGTCTTTCCTTTAATGACCATAATATCTAGTGGTCCCCTATAATGAGCAATACTAGTCTTTCTTTAGTAAAAATGTTAGGTATAAAAGATATACATCTATTTAAAAAAGGCATTCACACTATTACGGATTTGACTTCTTATCTTTACTCTAGTGTTTGGTATATCAAGGCCTTCATTTTTGGGAGTGCCTCTTACACTTAAAATTGTTCAACCCAAATGTTTGGCCTGCTTTAGACCCGAGCCCTTCAAATTTCTCTTTTAGACTTGTTTAAGAGCTTGATATACTTGTAAATGGTTCCACAACATTTTCCAACCATTATACCTCCAACCCTTCTCTTGGCACATGATTTTTTTTGGGGAAAAAGCTTAATGGTTGGCATATATTCCTTTTATATGAAACTTATTTAGAGCTATAGTTTTATTTCAACTTTACAAATCTAGGAATTCAACATTTTTCAACAATGAAGTACCATCTTCACAGTTTTCAATTAGTGATAAAAGGTGATTGTTATCTCTTCGGTTCTTGTGCAAGTCCAATCTCAAGTTGAGAAGGTGGTCCTCAAGTGTTAACACTTGCAAAAGTTGTGTAACCATTGGGTGAGTTTTCTTTGCACTATGACCTGCATCCCACAAGACCAACCACCTCATGGCTCCCCTCCTATGATGGATAGGGGCCAATGTAGTTTTTAATTTTGAGCCATGTCTTCTCACCGACGTCGAGTTTGAGATGTTCATATCAATGAACTATGTTATTGTTGTAACTATTTTTATATTTTTATTATTTTTTATTAATAATAAATATAATAATACATTTTGATAGTAATGTAAATAGTGAGTTAACATACATAGATACATTTGATATCACCATACTAAAATATAATCGATCAATCGGCAACAAACATGCCAACTTTATAAGCATTTTCACATATAAATGGAGTACCCATTCAAAGTATATTTAGTATGGTCCAAATTCTAGAAGGTATACAACTAGTAACCATTTAGTGATCATAAATTTAATCATCACTTCATGACACTCATATAAAATATAAAATTGTTGGTAAAGAGAGAACAAGAGTAAAAATTTGAAGATCGGAGGAATCGGAGCCTCACCATTATTTTACCTCCACGAGGTCTATTCTAGACCTTATGTATATATGACTGTATAACATGGTCGTGCTTGTGTTCCACCAAAAATGCCTATTAGACAAGTAAATTTAGACAGTCAATGCTTGGAAGAGAGAATACATATAATCAGACAAACATGGCATGGACCATAAGTAAATCAAACGTGAGCTTTCATTCATTCCATGAAAAAATGGCCCATAAGACAAACATTTGTGTGTTAGACAAGTAAATTAGACTCGAGCTTTATTTCATTCATTTCGTGCACTTCACTTCAGTATTTCTCTAGTGAGATGGTCAAGCCGTATTTCTCTGATGAGATGGTCAAGCCGTGTGAGGGCAAAATTGATAAACCTTTCTGCCTACAATTTGTCAAGTTGTGTGAAGGCAATATTTCTCTCATTTCTTGGCAATATTCATGCCACTTGACTTGACTTGACATGGTGAGATTGATATGTCACCAAAGAAATGTTCGCACAATGATGACCTTATCGCATGTGAATATTTTCAAGGCTTGCATGCTTGAGCATTTTGAAGGCTTGTTTCCTACATCAAACCAGTGAAAGGTATATTTTTTAACATTATCATTAATGGAGTGATAATTATTCCATAGTCATATAATTTTTTTCTATAATACTTAGTAAGGCCTAAAAAGCTTTGAAGGCTCTTGAGTGATTTGAGTTCAAAGTATTTTTTCATAGTTTCAATGTTCTTAAGATCCACTTTGACACATTCCTAAGGGACGATGTGTCCAAGATACTCAATTTCCTTTTGTCCAAAACCACACTTGGACCATTTGGAACATAAGTCGTTATTATAAAGGACTCAAAAAGTATGGTCCAAATGTATCAAATGCTCATCCATTTATAGCTATAGACATGAATGTCATCAAAGAAAACTAGTATGAAATTGCATATTAATACTAGTTTAATAATATGCAATTTCATAATACTTATTCTCTTGATGCTCTGAGGATTCCTTCTTCAACTCAGGCATGGATTCCTTTTGGACCTTTTGGGTAGGTTCCCTCTCTTATAGTTCTTTAAGAGTCATCGCCCTTTGTTCAGATACCATAATATTTGACACAAAATGCTCTTTTCACGAAGGAACAACTGTCTATTGGGTGGTATTGGGGCCCTCTTGTTCTTGTATTGTAGGAATCCCTTGGTCTCTTGGTGGTGATGGGGTAGTACATTAACACTTAGGTTGATCCTCTTATGCACTCCTAGTGGCATCATGCCTTGGCCTCTTCTCTTTTCTTCATTACCTTCTTTTAGCTATTATTTCTAGTGGAAGGGTAAGGGTTTCTCTAGTGACCTCGTGGCTTTTTGAAGCCTACTTCTTGGTATTTAGCATGTAACAAAAACATGAATGTGGTCCCCCATGTGAATATGGTATGTGTTGATATCAGTGTTATCCAATTTATTCTTTTCCCTATAGTACTTCTTTCAGGGGTAGACAATTAATTATCAAAGAGTATGAGTCTCTCATCAAAATTTTCAATGTCAATGTGCACCTTGTGTGCATTAGGAATGCAATTTGTAGAATTATTGAAGTCATTATAAATTAAATCATAAGGTAACTTGAGCCACCCTGATAAGTTATCCATAGGATCCATATAATGAGAATGAGTGAATAATGTTACATAATAACAAATTGAGATCGAGTCGCCATCTACTTAGGCAACTCTTTGGGGATGCACCATTCATTTCCAAAGGCTTCCTTCGTCCCTTTGAATAATCCTTTCATTTTTAGCTAGTGGGAGGGGGTGATGGCACCTGGGTAGGTGAACCATTTAAACCATTCTATGAGGGACCTGTTCTCTCGTAGTTAAACCCACTTCAATTCTTTACTAGCATACTTCTAAACACCAATCTCTTCGAACACCAATAAAAGTAAAATCGCACCCCAATGAAACTTATGATTGGGCAAGTGATGGGCCTTCTCAACATCCACTTCAATCCTTTCATCAAAGTACTAAGAGTAATTTTACTTTTTATCCTAGGATATCTAGCTTGCCACATACATTTGCACCATATCAACCTCTTTCCATCTATCCACACCCTCAAGCTTAGTCATAGCCAAGCAAATAACTACCTGAATGACAAGATATTAATGTCTAAAAATGTACATGGCATGGCCCTTTTTTTGTAATTTAATTCCATTGACATCTATTTAATTTCCTCTTGATCCTCCAAGTCTACATTAAGGTCAATGCCCTAACATTGTAACCTTGTTACCTTGCTAATCCATTGGGAAGTGATTCACATCTTGCACCCTGCAAATTAAAAATAATCCTCATGGATAAGTGAGACCAAAAATATCACCACTTCTATGGGCTTCCTAGAATAAGGTAGATAGTAAAGCTAGAAGACTCCAGCATCATTTAACAAATTAAATATCATGAGTTCATAAGTGACCCCAAACCTGATGTTATAGCTCTCAAACTTGTAGTCACACTACAAGTCTCCCTAGTTTCTATGCTAATGGTGATTGTAGTCAAACACTTGATAAGGGGAAACCTTAGACTCCAAATTATCATTGTGCACAACCAACTTGGGTTATTGCTTTTCTTTAATTAAAATAGGGGGTGGATGTGGTGTTGTATCCTTATTCTGACTCATGTGCAACATCATTGGTTCCTTCTCGATGTATGTCTCTTCTACTCACTATGTTAGGTTTTCTTCTTACATAATGGATTCACTAAAAAATTCTTCCTATATAAAACAAGATGTCCTCATACACTCTTTTACTCTTCCTCTTCATGAATTATTGGCAAAGGCTCACTTATCATGGCCTTTTGTTTTGACTACATCACCCCCTAAGGTGACTAAAGGTTGACACGCAGTCGTTCGACTCTCCAAAATGAATACATGTTTATTTCCATAAACTTCTTGGGATTTCCTATTTTAGCTTCCTTTAATGGTAGATTTTGATACCTACAACTTGCAACTCTCTCCAAAGTGTTCCCACAATCACAATTCCACTCTTTTCTTTTTCTCATGATCTTCACCTCACTTCCTAACTTTGAATTTATCACTACAATTTGATGGACACACCCTCTTGTGCCTTGAAAATAGTTTACTCAAGCTCTACAAATTTGAAATTTTTCAACACTAAAGTTAAAAAATGAGGACTCTTCAACCTTATATAGCCTTAAAGGCTTGCTTACATTTACTCTTTCATGCCTTCATTCATCACTTTGATCATTAATGTTCCAAATGGAATGCCATGAAATAAACCTAATGAAAAGGTGCACGAACAATGCTAGGTTTTATTTGAAAATATACCAAAATCTTAAATTGAGCTAGTGGCATATGCCTTATTGATAAGATTGAAGTATTAAATGGAATGGTAGGGTTGAAGCTAACTACCATTAAAATGGCTTGGAAGAAATTAGCCAATATAACTACCTTAACTTACATTCACATGTGGAATGAATTCTATGAATGATGAATGAACCATCATAATATATGCAAAGTTTACTAAAGTGGCACACAACTTGGAATTGTAAACCAACACATGCATACCATGAGAGAAAATTTTGTTTTTGAGATGTCGATCATGCCAATCTTTCTTCTTCTACTTTTTAACTCCTCAAATCCAATGTGTAAGAAAACATATTTCATCTAGCTATAATAAATCATCTAGGAATGCTTTTATAGATTATTCATCATCTAATCCTTCAATGCATATAATACATAAAGAGGGAATAAGGAACTCCACTTGTAGAACTGCTTTAGTGTTAAAGACAAGATTAAAAGGTGTGCTCTTTTTCAATATTTTATATGTGGTTCAAAATGTCCATAAGGTTATAGAAACTCAATCATACATTTTTAATGTGAATGATATTACAAATATTTGTCAATATATGACCCAAGATTTTGTTAAAATCTTCAGTAGTGTCGTGTTAGCTTGAGGGTGGTATGGACTGGTCTTATGGTACACAATCATGAACTTGGTTAAGAGGATGCATATTATCTCATTGAGGAAGTGAGTACCATGATAATTTATTAAACTTAAAGGGAATCCATACCTTGTGATGACATTTTACCAAAGGAACCTGATGGTAGTCATAATAGTATAATCACGTGTGGGTGTTGATTCAACCCATTGCGTGAAATAGTATGTGGTGGTTATGATGTAGTGCAAATTGATTCATCTTATAATATGGCTAATAGGCCTAACAAAATCAACAAACCATTTATTAAATGGATCACAATCAAGGATTAGATGAAGAGGCATATCATCCCTTCAGATTGGTTTACCTACATGCTGACAAATATCATATTAGCATCCATAATATTTGGCATATTTGAATAAGGTGGGTCACCACAAGCTATCTAGGAAAACCTTTCATGCTATTGCATCACTAACATAATTTCCTTAGGAGACACCCTAATTGGCCTTTTGAAGGAATTCTATGTGCTCATGCTACATTATGTACCATCATAACACTTCATCTCAACCAAGCATGTACAAGTCTCTACTAGTAAGATGGAAAGGTGCAACATGTACAATGAGTTAATTTTCTCCTGGGTGCTAAGAGGGTATGGCATTGAACCTATTATAAGAAAAGAATTTATTTACTCTAATTATTTAGGCATGTGCTTAAATTTAAAAATTTGTACATCGAGTAAGTCATATTCAATTGTTTGCATTGGTTCACTATATTTAATACATGATAGATGGTCAAGACCAAAATTAACCTTGGTAGGTTTCACTACCACAAAGAATTAGAATTCTTAGAATAGAACAATCTACTTACAAATTTGTTCATGTAACACTATTTGATTCATAAGGTACTCTAATTACTCATTATCAATAAAAAAAGGTGAATGGAGTGGCCAACAAGTATCGATAGAACTTGTGGAGTGCATACACCATGTATAACGCTTTTTGTTCTATAGTGGAGTAATTTCTCTTAGTCGGTATTAGCTTGTAACTAGTAAAATATATAGTATGGTTAAGATTCCCTTCCCCAGGTTGTGAAATCTTTTTGCCTACCACCATGATACAAGCATTGATGTATACATGAAATGGTGTCATTCAGTCTAGGAAGTGGAGGATGGGTGCAGTTACCATTTTCTCCTTTAAGGCCTTGAATGATTGTTGATGTCCTTTTTTCCATATAAAGAGGCCATTCTATTTGAGAAATCCTTTTAACAGAGATGAGATGTTAGCATAACTACAAATGAACTTACTATAATAGCTTGTATGACTAGGGAAGGCATGAACCTCATGCTAAGAGGTTGGAGTTGAGAGTTGAATAATAACCACAATCTTGGCTAGATCCATGAGTAGTCCATCCCAATAAATTATGTTCCCTAATAGTATCTCAAAAGGTGGGCCAAAGATACACTTCTTCAGGTTCAAGGAAATATGAAGTTATCGATAAAACTCAAGCATGAGGTGAAAATTGGCACAATGATCATGTACTAAGTTGTACACATTCCAATCATCTAGATACACTTGAAGGAACTTTTAGATGAAAATTTTAAAATCTTCCACCACAATGTGAGAGAAGATTGCTAGTGTGTTTTTTAATCTAAATGGCATAACATTGTATGCAAAGGACCTCCGTTCAGTTTTAAAAGCGGGGTTTACCTTATCTTCCTTAGTAATTTGTACCTAATGATAGCCTAAAAATCCATTAGAGAAGGTATAAATTTCACATCAAGTGACACCTTCTAAAATTTCCTCCATGAATGGCATTGGGAATGGGGTAATGACACACACAACATTGATTTGTTTATAATATACACAAATGTGGATTTAGCCATCCTTATTGATGCTAATTATCATGGGGCTAACCCATTAAGATTCATCAATAGGAGTGATAACCTATACATGTAACATGCCATTGATTTCCTCTTTAATACGTGCACACAAATTAGGATTCTTTTGATATGATCACTTCTTGATCAGTCAAGTGCCCTCAACTAATTTGATATTCATTGTGCCCAATGATGGATGCACTCTCTTCATATTTGTGTAGTTACATGGTAAAATGTCTTGATACTCCTATATAAGTTCAAAAATTTTAGCTAATTTTGCTTCAGACCAATAATTTCCCACAATGGCCATCTTGGGTGCATATTCTATCCCAATATTGTACTAAATTGTTTGGAGTAGTATAGAATATGGTTTCTACTTGGAATACATATTATCTCTAACATCACATGCATCATATTATATAGACAAGTTTAAGTGGTCGAATACCAGCTATGGTGGATCGGCACTAGTACCCTCATCAACTTGATATATAAAATTTTGCTTACCCTTTCATATTTTATCCCTATGGTCATATTCTGAGTAGGAGTTAGGTTCCAACCGAGCCCTTACATGACTATCAAGTTCTTAGAATATAGCCAAATTATCCTCAATCATGTCATGCATGGTTTGCATTATGTCTTCAACTAATACATGATCACCTAATACTATGTGATAGACCATGTTTCATGCACTCCCAGGTATCCATATTTTTGCACATTTCTTGATGAATATACCACATTCTATCCCAATCACATAGAGTACCCTAAAATGCATGAACCCATTTCAGGTAAAAATGACTTATCAACACTCTAAAGATTCTCATAGGTGGCTATATGGTCATCCAAGGACTCAACACCATTATAACTAAGTGTGGTGTGGACATGGTTGTCATGGTGAAAATGATGATGTATCGTGGCACATACCTATCCCCATGTCAAAAGTTTTTATTGATGAGTAGCCCACTAATGAGAAAATATTAATTAAAGTATAGTAGGTAACATAAGCATACATTCATCTTTAAAAACATAGTACTCCTCTTCCAATTGTTGTAAGTGTTCCTAAAGCTTGATTTAACCATGAAACCTAGGTGCTTGATCCAACTGAAAGGGCGGTGTATTCAGTATTCATTCACCAATGAGTCAAATAGACTTATATCACTTAACCAACTTGTATGGAACATTTATTTATCAACCAATTATAACACAACCCCATCCTGTTAGATCATATGCTCTATGTGCGTGTTGTTCACGAGCATTATTGGTGGTATCAGAGATAGATTTCATGTCTCCCCATTGAAGCAAACCATCAAAATTAAGATCTACATATTGATTTCCTTATTTCATGATGTTATAAATATGATTTAGGTCCTCATCAACATCAATTATATGTAAAAAATGGGGGCCTTGGTTAGTATTGAGAGGAATGACCACACATTGGGTGTTATTCTCAAAGTTGATGTAACACTTCTTGAAATACAAGCTAGCATTATTGGCATAGAACCACAGTCAACCCAATAGAGCTATAAAATTATCATCTTTGGCTAGTTTAATTAATTCAATATCACTTTTAAATGGGACACCTCTTATATTGACAGTGGCATCCTTGATAATGCCTATAGGCATTACTCGAGTCTTGTTGCATATGAATAGAATGTGTGAGGAAGGTTCAAGAGTGGGACTTTCCATATCCCTCCAAGAATCCTTTGTGATAACATTGAATTTGACACCGATGTCCACCAATATTTCTCGTATCATCCAACTGTGAATAGATGCATTCACAATGACCTCTTTATCACATTCAAGATTGGTTTGGATACGAGTATCTTATCATCGTGCATGGTTAAAATGATGATTCCTCAAAGCCTTGGTCATTTATTGTTGTATCTAGTTATTAAGGAAGGAGATGATGTTCTTAGTAAGAAAAAGCTTGTAGATTTCCTAAAATTCATCTTGCCCAGAGTCTATTAAGATAATCGTTGTTTGCATCTTAGCACACATGGCAACATCCTTCTCCTTCAAAAACTCAATTTTACCTTATAGTTCACGTAGCAAGGCCATCATGTCATACAACACTTCTTTTTGTTTTTTAGCATTGAGTTAGTGTTGAGCATGAGGTTATTCACACTAAACCTTCTCCGTAGGTGGATTTGAAGTTGGTTGAGAATGAGTACCACTCTGTGTCTTAATATTGACCTTAGGTCCAACTAGTGGGTTCGTAGGGCATTGTCTCCACTAAACACTTGGATTTTTTGCAAAATTTTAGGTTGTGGAGCTAAAAGCTTCACTAGGATGTAAATTGGAAGAGGTTGCTAAATGTCACAGTAATTGACATCAGTCAGGCCAATAGACGTTGATCAAGGTTAGACAAGAAGCTATCGACAATAGTCAGAGATCATTCGACATCGGTCATCTCTAGACAGACAGGGACCGACGTTGGTCGCTTGTGTATTTCATAACTATTTGTTAAATGAACAGTTAGTTTGTTGAATGGCCAGTTTGCATGTAAAGGCTAACTTTAGTCTTGAGCCACTTTTCTAATTATTGTTTAGCTGTGGGATCTATTTATAGACCCATTGGGCTGTATTGTAATTAAGGACAAGGAAGAGATCCTTCCAATTGTAAGATCAGGTTGATTTGAAGGTTGTGCAAGATCAGGGAGAAGATCTGCATGGTAAGTAAGGTCATTTGAGTTGCAATTTGTTGCAAGATCAAGGGAGATCTACTTGGAGTACTTTGAGTACTTGTGGACTGGCAGTATTATTATTGACTGGTGGAGGTGAACAACAACTCTGTGTTTGATTTGTTTGTTGTGACCGTAATTGAGAGAGTGAACTCTTGAAGGAGATTAGTGTATGCCCTAGAGGTGTGGTAAGCCCTAGAGGTGTGGGAAGAGTGTGATCTCTTTATTGTATTTTCTTTTTGGATGAGTATTAATACAATTGGGTATTGTCTCTCATATTCTGTGCTATTTCTAATTTCTAGTTACTTGTTACTTCTGGTTAAATTTTGTGTTTAGTTGCTTATACAAGGTAATCAATTGTGCTCCTAATCCTGACAAAGTGGTATCAGAGTGAGGTTGCAAGGAGTAGGTGTTTGTGTTTGATTACAGGTCACTCTCAGGGGTTTCTGATTGAGTGGGAGTAAAGCAATGGTAGAATAAAGTAAGCTAAGAATGGAGAAATTCAATGGCACAAATTCTCAATTATGGAGGATGCAGATAGAAGATTATCTATATCAAAAAGATCTGTACTTACTGTTGGGTGGGGTTGTAAGCAAGCCCATGGATATGAAAGATGAAGAATGGAAGGTTCTTGATCAGAAGGCTTTGGGATCTATAAGGTTGAGCATGGCATCGTCTGTGATTTCAAACTTATCACAAGCTAAGACAATGGTAGAGTTAATGGAATCTTTAGAAAATTTATATGAAAAACCCTCAGCTTCAAATAAGGTATTTCTTATGAAGTAATTATTTAATTTGCAAATGCAGGAAGATGGATCAATACATAGTCATCTTAGTGTTTTCCATGGATTAGTAAATCAGTTAGTTTTAGTCAATATAGTTTTTGATGATGAAATTAAGGCTCTCTTAATCTTGTGCTCCTTACCTAAAAGTTGGGATAGTTTGGTAATGGCAGTTAGTAATATTGTGTCTACTTCAAATATCTTAAAAGTGGATGATGTTGTTAGTGTAATCTTGAATGAAGAAATTTGTAGGAAAAGCATAGGGGAATCATCAGGAAATGCTTTGAGTGTTGAAATCAGAGGAAGGCAAAGAGAGAATATCGAGCAAGGGAAATCAAGGTCAAAGATAGGCAAGAGATCTAGATCTAGGCCTGGCAAGAAAATCTACTAGCATTGTGGAAAAAAAGGGCATGTAAAGAAAGATTGTTGGTTGGTTGAAGATCAACATGAAGGAAATGAAGAAGCAGATGTTGCAGGTATTATTGCACAGGATGCTCTTGTATGTTCCTTGGATAAAGTGGAATCTTGGGTTTTAGATTTTGGTGCCTCTTTCCATGCAACCCCAAATAGAGCATCTTTTCATGATTATGTCCAGGGAGACTTTGGAGAGATTTATTTAGGGGATGGTAAGCCTTGTCAAATGGTTGGCAAAGGGGAAGTGTGGCTGAAATTGTAGAATGGAAACACATGGGTGTTGAAGCATGTCATGCATGTCCCAGTCCTGAAGTGGAATTTGATTTCTGTAGGAAATTTGGGTGATGAGAGATGCACAGTAACTCTCATAGCGGACTCTTGGAAAGTTACCAAGGGTGCACTTATTTTAGCGAGAGGTAAGAAAGTAGGTACTCTTTATCTATCTACTTGTATTACTAATTCTCCTTATATTTTATCTACTTCAGATGTAGATTTGAAGATGTGGCTTTGTAGGCTTGGTCACATGAATAAGAAGGGGATGCATGTTCTTGAGTCAAAAGGTAAGAGTTTAGATTCGGATTGAGATTTCTGTAAACAACAGAAGAAAGTGAGGTTTCTTGAAACTACTGCTACAAGAAAGGATCAAGTTTATTGCAAAAAGAGGAAATCTGATGTTTTTGACAAGAACAAGAAAGCCTTGGTGTTTATGGAGAAGATGATGTACAGAGATCAGTGGAAGGGGCTGAATAATTTTGAGCAGGGCAGTTTGGACAGGGTTTTGATTCAAAGTAAGCTCATGGGTAAAAAGTCATCACTCACAAGAAAACACAGTTACCAGCATCGATCAGGTAGAACTGACGGTGGTATAAAGGTGGACACCGACATCAGTCAGGGAACCGATGTTAGTGGATAGGACACTGGTGTTGGTCAGGGAATTGTCATCATCAATCAAGAGGATTCGACATCGGTCATGTGCAAACTAGGGTCGACCAGAAAATGGATTTTGGGTAGACAACAAGTTAAGGAGTCTCAAACGCCCATAAGGAGGATTGAAAGGGTAAGTAAGCTTCAAATTTGTTATTCCCCTTCTTTAGACTACTTATTGCTCACTGATGGTCAAGAACCAAGAAGTTTTAAAGAAGCAAAGCAGGTAGAATCTAGGAAATAGTGGGAGCATGGCATGGATGAGGAAATTGATTCCTTAGGAGAGAACTAAATGGTAGATTTGGTAGAGTTACTAGCCAGAAAGAAATCACTAAAAGACAAATGGATTCTCAGGTTAAAGAAGAGAGAGAATGGACATGTGAGATGGAAGGCTAGGTTATATGGTCTTGCAAAAGCTGCAAGACAATGGTGGTTTGACAGGGGTATGACAAAGCATGGCTTTAGTCAATGTCAGTGTGACCATTGTGGTTTCTTTACCAGGTTGGATAATATTAGCTACATTATCCTGTTATTGTATGTAGTGTGTATGCTTGTTGCAGGGTCACACATGCAGGGAGTTGCTGAGCTAAAGGTAAAGTTAGTTCAGAGGTTTGCCATGAAGGATTTGGGAGCAGTGAAATTCTTTGGCATGAGTATTTCTAGAGATAGGGAAGATCACAGGTTGATGTTGTCTCATAATGATTGTGTGAATAAGGTAGTGTAGGATGTAGAACCGGCAAGCGCACCTATGGATGGACAGTTCACAGAATAGTGTCCCCAATCACATGATGAGGTTGAGTACATGTGTACTACACACACACATTTTATATACTACAACAAATGATATATGTATAATATTTATTGTAGTACATATATGTATATATGTATATGTATGTGTGTGTGTGTGTGTATATATATATATATATATATATATATATATATAATATGTTGATCAAGGAAAAAATATGGTGCACTAAGCCACATAAAATAGTCAAATTATTCCTACTGAATCCATTTCATGGTCAGATCTTAAGTTTCCTTGAAAATGGATAGTTGATACAAACTTTGTCCAGAAACCAAGGAAAGTCTTATCCTTTGCTATCTCCATAAAAGACCTGCCAGACAAATCTATTATCAGATTTAATTCCCAAAATGATTTGAAAGATAATATGAAAATATACAGTTACAACAATATTTTCTTGTGATTAATCCTCACTGTCTGCATACTAAAATGATCCATGTTCCCTAAATAGAGTCATATTTGTATGTAGACTGTCGAAATATCATATGTCATCCTAACTAGTCTAGTGCTAATATGGTCAAAGAGATCTAGCCATTCAAGATTTATTCGAAAGAAATAAGAAATTACTTGGTCAAGCCAAAAAGGTCAACATGGAAGGAACTTTTGAAGAAAATAATAAAAAAGAGAGTGAATAAGGTCATGTATGGAAGACTCCCTTAGGAGATGAGTCTTATACTAAAAAAGAATTCTCAAAGACTACATATTTCAATTAGTATTCACCTGATGGTAGATTCAAAGCTCAAATGTCTTATCTAATATCATCAGATAAAAGTCTTGACCAATCCACTAAAGTTAAGTTATTAAATTAGAATAATATGGCAACTAAATGTATGAACCATAAGGTTTTAGATATCTAATAGAGTCTTGACCAGTATCTAAAATGATTAAAAGTATTGAATTATATCAAAAAGGAGAGATTACTAGAGAAATCAATATTCTAAATGATAATGTTTCTTCTCAGCATGGTCAGCTTGTCCAGAAGATAGATAGTGAGTCTAATAGGATTAGACTACAACAATATTCTATTGATACAAAGATAGAAAATTTAGTAGCCTAAGAAAAAATTGTTAACCAAAATCAAGATCAGCTCAACTCTAGTATGGTTTCTCTTGAAATAAAATAAGAAGAGGTGCATCAGGAGATTAGGCAGCTATCCTCAGCATCTGATAGCATAACTAGAGAAATGGCTAATCAAAGTGCCAATCTTTCTACTATTCTTGAAATCCTAGGATCCATAAAAAATAAAGGTCAATCTTCTAAGTCACAGTCAGAAGTATTTGTTCCTAAAGACACTAATTACAATCAAAATATTAATTCTTATCAAAATGTATAAAAATTACAAAGAGAGTCACTTTTGAAATCCAAATCAAAGAGTTTTCCCAATACAAAAAAATATATTGATAAGATTTTCCAAGTCGGTATGGCTAAAATAGAGGCTGTAGAAAAAGAAATTTATTTTGAAACTGAGGAATCTTCTAGACCTCCATTAGACTCTCAAATAAGAACTTTAAAACTTCAACCTTTCCTATGGAAATTCAATTACAAACAACTAGAGAAAAGGAAAGAAATGATTCATGCTATGCTAGCAAGGGCCAGTGTTCAAATATATGGTCTTAAAAAGGATCCCTTCAGTGTTAGCCAACAAATTGCGAATAGATTCATAGGAAATATTAAAGAATGGTGGGATGATTGTGGTCAATCATTTTATGATAGGATTTACTCACATCCTGAGTAGATTTCAACACTTTGTAATGCTTTGTTTTTAGAATTTGTTGGAATAGTTGATAATGAGAAAGAAGAAAATAAATCTAATATTTTTAAAGCTCAGTTATGTGACATGACTAGACTTGATGAGTAAATGTGTTATATGGAAAATTTATTTTATAATTTTGGAGAAATTTTAAATCTTGCTTACAAGATTAGGTATATAGAGTCATTTCTAGAATACTTTGCCACTAAGTATAAAGCTGCAATGGGTGATAATCTTCTAACAATGTCTTTTAGAAGAATCAACCAAAATATCAAGGTAGTCAATGAAAAATTATGTGCAAAAAGAAAAGCATAGAAAAAAACTATGAAGTTTCATAAACAAATTGGTGCAAAGTTATACAATTATTTAGATAATAATTTTGGTTGTATAGATGTCCATAAATATAGGCAGTATAAGAAAAAGAAGAAAAAATCTCATTCCTATAAGTTTTCTTTTGAAAAATAATTCATTGATAAACCTTGGAAGTCTAGATATAAAAGAAAGAAGTTTAGTCCAAGAAGGATATTCAGAAAGAAGAAACATGGTTTTCAGAAAAAACCTTTTAAGTCTTTCCTTTGTCAAGGAGATCACTATGCCAATAAATGTCCCAATAGGAAAAAGGAGTCTAATAAAGTCAATTTTCTGATACTGATATGTGGAAAGCTGATTTTCATAGGCTAAACTTCAATACAAAAATAGTGGTTTTAGAACTATCTGTTGTTATACCTGTAATGCTTAGTGATACTATTTATCATTTCAAGGTAGTCTAGCATGAGATGCTAATGTATGACATGATTATTTTGGATATCAAATACTAGATCCTAATAAATTTAGATTAGTGATACATGATCTAGTATTTTTAGTCCAAAATTTTCTAGATTATATATTGTATATATTAGTGATACTCTGATACCATTACATACAAGATCAACACAGAATGGACAGATAACATAGAATGTTTATAAAATTGTTACAAACTTAGGAATAGTTTCTAATTCATAGGTTCCCAAAGAAGGGCAAGTGAAGAGCATATGCTTATTCCTAAATCACAACCTAAGGACACACTAAGACACACCTAAGAAGAGATATTTGGGCATTCAATGATTGTAACATGAAGAACATCCCATATTTATAAGAATGAAATGGGAAGATCAATGGTCAACACAAATATGCAAGATTAATGGACAATAGGCAAGATGCCAAAATAAAGTGGGTTATCGGCCCACAATGCACCGCCAAAGAAGAAGACACAAGAAAAGGAATTTGCCAACACGGCTAACAACATACCGCCTTTAGAAAGTGGTGTGGTCCACAAAATATGGAGGGTTAATGTGCCCAAATTCATGACTACAAACAAACCCTCTAACTAGTCATTAATCATCATCACAAAATTCATATTCTCCTTGGGCAGAATAATGGTTGTCATCATCATCAGAGTCAATATTAGTATGGTCCATGTATAATGTTAAAGGAATTCATAACATCTGACTACTAGGTGTAGGAGGGAAGATAGATTGGTGACTAATTATGAATTGCTTCTAAAGTGTAGCTAATGGTTGGGTAGGAGCTAAACCATCATGCAAATTAACTTGAAAGTTATGGACTAAAAATAATTCAAATTTAACTCTAAAAGGTATTATCAAAGCAATAAATATATTTCTTACTTTTTCAAGAGGAATTTGAATAGAAGGATCATCTGAAGCCTTCATGGGAATTATATAATCTAGAAATTCAAATAAATAATCTAGAATTTCAACTGATCTCCAAAAATTCACAACAGTAGGATTAAAGCTAGGCCAAAAAGTAGACCATTGGATAAGGAATTCAAAACCATGCATGCAAATAAGATTTTTGAAAGGATTATTTATTCTAGTAATCATTGGATTGTTGGCTTCATGATATAACATTATGGTAGAACACCATTTTTTACCATCAGGTTCCTAAAATTGAGTAGTCCATGCCAAATGAGTATTGTTCAATTCATCAAAATCTTCATGATATTTTTTGATGAGAGCATTTATCTCATTTGTCAATTGATTTTCAATGAATGGAATTGATATCCATATATTATGATGGAATTCTTCCTTACCTTTGTGACTGTTACTACCATTACTAATTTTTCTAACCTTTCTGAGTTGAATTCTCTAGAAATGAAATCTGCAAGACAATTTTTTTTCTCTAGGATATGTTCAACTGTAAAATCAAAATATGACAGATATGTAGCCCACCTGGTTAACCTACTCATAGATCATTTCTTTAGATTATCAATAGAATGCAATATTCTCATAAAATTATTTAAGTAAGATCTAACAATAATTTTTATAGATCTAAAAAATAACATAAAAGCTTGAATAGCTTTGATAACAATAAGAATTTATTTATGAGTAGAATGATAGTTTTTCTGAGCCTGCTTAAAATTTCTAGAAGCAAACATACAAGGCTTCTCTGTACCATCTAACAATCTTTCTTTAAGAATATCACCCCAATATTCTGAGGCATTTATTTCACTAATTTTTAATCCATTACTAGTTTGAACAAGGGGTGGTAAGTTCTAATTTTTTAGTTTTATTCTCTGAACTTTAATCATTTCTTCTGACCATATTGGAGGATTCTTTAACAATTTCTTATTTAAAAAAATTCTATCTTGAGATATATTATAATAATATCCAGCAACATAGTTAACACATCCTAGAAATCTCTATAATAATTTTTTTATCTTTTAATTGATCAGGAAATTCTTTTATATTTTTTAAGACATGTTCTTGAACTGTAACTTCTCCTGATCTTATAGTGACCCCTAAGAATTCAATTTCATCCTTGAATATTCACATTTTTTTCTCAAACAAAACTAAACCATTGCCATATACTATTTGATAAAATTGTTCAAGATGATTAAGATTCTCTTTGGGAGATCTTGAAAATATCAATATGTCATCAATATAAACAATGATAAAATTAGAATATCCTGAGAAGATTTTGTTCATCATTTCTTGAAATCTACTATGAGTTGTTTTTAAACCAAAAGGTAAAACATTCAATTCATACTAGCCAAAGGGAGTAATGAATTCAATTTTATACCTGTCTTGCTCTACAGCTTGAATATGCCAAAATCTTGATTTCAAATCAAACTTACTATATACCTTGCTTCTATTAATTCTTTGTAGAATTTCATCCTTTGAAAGAATTGGATGCTACATAGGCAAAACATATTTATTAAGAGGTATATAGTTTATAACCATCCTTTTCTTTACTCTAACCTATTCTGATCTTATATTGACATAAAATCTTCACATGCCTAAAGACTATTTGAATCTCTGATTAAACCTTATTATTTTAACTACTTTATTTCTTGGAAACATTCTTCCCTAAGTGATGGAGACATGCCTAAATTATGCACCTTAAACTTAGGTTCTATTTCTTTACCATATTTGTCTTTGACCATCTTCAACTCAATTCTACATTCATGTATTTTCCTCTTTCTGAATGCTAAAGTATTTTCAGAATAGCAATCCTTTTTATGTTTTTCAATTATAGGCTCAATAATGGCATGACAAAGATTTACCTTTTTCTGGATCCATTTGGTATCCACTAGTTTTTTCAGCTTTCCTTTCAATGAATTTTTGTACTCATATTTTGATTTTTTATACAAATAATATTTTTTTACAAGAATTATTTCATGTGGTTGAATTGTAATAGGATAAAAAATTTCCAAATCATCTGATCCAATCTTCATGTCATACATTGGAATCTCATGCTGGACTACCTTGAAATGGTAAATAGTATCACTAAGCATAACAGGTATAATAGTAGATAGTTTTGAAACCAATATTTTCATATTGAAGGTTAGCCTATGAAAATCAGCTTTCCACATATCAATAGGAATTGAATGATATCAGGCAAGTGAAATATCAGCACCAGTATCAAGCAGGACATCCAAATTATATGCTTAAAAACCATCCCACTTAATTTAAATTTCATAAACTGGGTTATTAGTACTATAAACTAAAATTTGATGAATATTATTATTCTGGGAGGTATCCCCCTCCTAAAAATGAGATTCCATCTCATTAGAAACTTGTATAAGCTCTTCCTCAAAGAGGTGTTCTTGTTCATCGACAAGAGCTTCTTCCTTCAAGAGTTCTTGTAACTCATTTTAAGCTTTGGCAAGGAAGAGTTGAAGTAGAGAAATATGCTTTGTTCACCAAGTAGCTCTATCATAACTGTCAGGTTGATAATCAACTTCAACCTGAGATGTCTTTTGATATTTTTCTTGGGATAAAATATCCTTTTGTCTTTATTGTTGGGAGAGATGAAGAGAATATTTTTTTCTCAACATCAATAATTTGTTGTTATAGAAACATTCATTCTAAAATCATATAATCAGGAGTTTTAACATATCTTTCCTTTAGGAAGGATATTTGCTGGGATAGACTTAGAGTATCTAAAAAATGGGTAGAAATCATATGAATTTAAAAACCTATTTTAGAGTCATAATCTGAGGATTCATTGTCTATTTCAGACTCTACTAGATTCATATTAATTTGAATTTCATCACTATCAGATACTTCCCATAAAATATCTGAGTCATAATGAATCTCATCTTCTTCTGATAATAATACATATTCACTTTCATTAATATTACTATTCAAAAAATTAACTTTCTTAGACTCCTTTTTCCTATTGGGACATTTATTGGCATAGTGATCTCCTTGACAAACGAAACACATAACAAATTTTTTTGAAAACCATGTTTCATCATTTTGAATATCCTATGTAGACCAAACTTCTTTCTTTTGTATCTATATTTCCAAGGTTTATCAATGAATTCTTTTTCAAAAGAACACTTACAGTAATGAGATTATTTCTTCTTTTTCTTATGCTGCTTGTATTTATGGACATCTATACAACCAAAATTATCATTTGAATAATTGTATAACTTTGCACCAATTTGTTTATGAAACTTCATAGTTTCTTTATGTGCTTTTCTTTCTACACACAATTTTTCATTGCCTACCTTGATATTTTGGTTGATTCTTCCAAAAGACATTGTTGGAAGATTGTCACCCATTGCAGCTTTATACTTAGTGGCAGAGTATTTTATAAATGAATCTATATACCTAATCTTGTAAGGAGGATTGAAAATTTCTCTAGAATTGTAAAACAAATTTTCTATATAACACATGTACTAGTCAAGTCTAGTCATGTCACATAACTGAGCTTTAAGAAACTTAGCTTTATTTTCTTCTTTCTCATTATCAACTATTCCAACAAATTCTGAAAACAAAGCATTACAAAGTGATGAAATTGGCTTAGGATGTGAGTAAATGCTATCATATAATGACTAACCAAAAGCATCCCACCATTCTTTAATATTTCCTATGAATCCATTGTAAATTTGTTGGCTGACACTAAATGGATCCTTTTTAAGACCATATATCTGAACACTGCTAGCATATCATGAATCATTTCTTTCCTTTTTTTATGGTGGTTCACAACTAAATCTATAGAAGAAAGGTTGAAGGTTTAAACTTTTTATCTGAGAGTCTAATGGAGGTCTAGAATATTCTCTAGTTTCAAAATAACTTTATTTTTCTACAACCTCTCTTTTAGCCATACTGACTTGGAGAATCTTATCAATACATTTTTCTATATCAAGAAAAATCTTTCATTTGGATTTCAAAAATGAATCTCTTTGTAATTTTACTACATTTTGCCAAGAATGAATATTTTGACTATAATCAGTGTCTTCAAGAACAAATACTTCTGACTGTGACTTAGAAGATTAACCTTTATTTTTATGGATTCCAAGATTTTAGGAATAGTAGAAAGATTAGCACTTTGATAAGCTATTTCTCTAGTTATATTATTTGATGCTGAGGATAGCTACCTAATATCCTGAGGTGCCTCTTCTTTTTTTGTTTCAAGAGAAACCATACTAGAGTTGAGTTGATCTTGATTTTGGCTAACATTTTTTTCTTGGGATACTAAATTTTCTATATTTGTATTAGCAAACTATTGTTTTAGTCTAATACTATTAGACTCACTATTTATCTTCTA
The DNA here is from genome assembly GCA_037957365.1 of Torreya grandis. Classification (NCBI taxonomy): domain Eukaryota; kingdom Viridiplantae; phylum Streptophyta; class Pinopsida; order Cupressales; family Taxaceae; genus Torreya; species Torreya grandis. Next base: position 3,465,377 of record JARHVA010000145.1, on the reverse strand, counting down.
GACAAGCTGACCATGATGAGAAGAAACATTATCATTTAGAATATTAATTTCTCTAGTAAGCTCTCCTTTTTGATGTAACTCAATACTTTTTATCATTTTAGATACCTGGTCAAGACTCTATTGGATATCTAAAACATTAAGGTTCAAACATTTGGTTGCCAGATTATTCTAATTTAATAGCTTAACATTAGTAGACTAGTCAAAAAACTTATCTGATGATCTTAGATAATATATTTAAGCTCTAAATCTACCATCAGGTGAATACTAATTGAAATCTATAGTCTTTGGAAATCCTTTTTTAGTATAAGACTCATCTCTTAGGGGAGTCTTCCATAGATGACCTTATTCACTCTCTTTTTTATTCTTTTCTTCAAAAGTTCCTTCCATGTTGAACCTTTTGGTTTGAACAAATAATTTCTTATTTCTTTTGAATAACTCTTGAATGGCTAGATCTCTTTTGACCATATTAACACTAGATTGGTTAGGATGAATTATGATATTTTGATAGTCTACATAGAAATATGAATATATTTGGGGATCATGGATCGTTTTAGCATGCAGATAGTGAGGATTAATCACATGCAAAGATTTTTGTAATTTTATATTTTACATATGATCTTTTAGATTAAATCTAACAATAGATTTATCTAGCAGGTATTTCATGGAGGTAGAAAAGGATAAGGATTTCCTTGGTTTCTGGATAAAGTCTATATCAACTATCTATTTTTGGAGAAACTTAAGATCTGACCACGAAATGGATTTAGCAAAAATAATTTGACTATTTTCTGAATTGCTTAGGATAGTCAAATTATTCTTGCTAAATCCATTTCATGGTCAGATCTTAAGTTTCTCTAAAAATGGATAGTTGATACAGACTTTATCTAAAAACCAAGGAAATCCTTATCCTTTGCCACCTCCATAAAAGACCTGCCAGATAAATCTATTATCAGATTTAATCTGAAAGATCATATATAGCATATACGGTTACAAAATTGTTTGCCTGTGATTAATCCTCACTATCTACATACTAAAAATATCCATGATCCCAAAATAGACTCATATTTCTATGTAGACTATCAAAAGATTATAAGTCATCCTAACGAATCTAGTGTTAATATGGTCAAAAGAGATCTAGCCATTCAAGAGTTATTCGAAAGAAATAAGAAATTACTTGCTCAAGCCAAAAAGGTCAACATGGAAGGAACTTTTGAAGAAAAGAATAAAAAAGAGAGTAAAGAAGGTCATGTATGGAAGACTTCCCCAAGAGATGAGTCTTATACTCGAAAAGGATTCCCAAAGACTATAGATTTCTGTCAAATTTCACCTGATGGTATATTTAGAGCTCAAATTTATTATCTAAGATCATCAAATAAAAGTCTTGACTAGTCCATTGAATTTAAGTTATTAAATTGGAATAATCTAGTGATCAAATGTCTAAACCATAAGGTATCAGATATCCAATAGACTCTTGACTAGGTATCTAAAATTATGCAAAGTATTGAGTTGTATCAAAAAGGAGAGATTAATAGAGCAATTAATATTCTAAATGATAATGTTTCTTCTTAGCATGGTTAGCTTGTCTAGAAGATAGATAGTGAGTCTAATAGTATTAGACTACAATAACAGTCTATTGATACAAAGATAGAAAATTTAGTAACCTAAGAAAAAATTATTAGCCAAAATCAAGATCATCTCAACTCTATTATAGTTTCTCTTGAAACAAAACAAGAAGAGGTGCATCAGGGGATTAGATAGCTATCCTGAACATCTGATAGAATAACTAGAGAAATATCTAATCAAAGTGCTAGTCTTTCTACTATTCTTTCAATTTTAGAATCCATAAAAAATAAAGGTCAATCTTCAAAGTCATAGTTAGAAGTATTTGTTCCTAAATACACTGATTACAATCAAAATATTCATTCTTGGCAAAATGTAGTAAAATTACAAAGAGAGTCATTTTAGAAATCCAAATCAAAGAGTTTGCCCGATACAAAAATATATATTGATAAGATTCTTAAAAGTTAGTATGGATAAAATAGAGGATGTATAAAAAGAAATTTATTTTGAAACTAGAGAATCTTCTAAACCTCCATTAGAATCTTAGATAAGAACTTTAAACCATCAACCTTTCTTCAGGAAATTCAATAGTGAACCACTAGAGAAAAGGAAAGAAATGATTCATGTTATGCTAGCATGGGATAGTGTTTAGATATATGGTCTTAAAAATAATACCTTTAGTGTCATCTAACAAATTACCAATGGATTCATAGGAAATATTAAAGAATGGTGTGATGCTTGTGGTCAGTCATTTCATGATAGCATTTACTCACATCTTGAGCTGATTTCAGCACTTTGTAATGATTTTTTTTAAGAATTTGTTGGAATAGTTGATAATAAAAAAGAAGCAAATAAATATAAGTTTATTAAAGCTCAATTATATGACATGACTAGACTTGATGAGTATATGTGTTATATGAAAAATTTATTTTATAATTCTGGAGAAATTTTCAATCTTGCTTACAAGAGTAGGTATATAGAGTCATTTCCAGAATACTTTGCCCCTAAGTATAAATTTTTAATGGGTGACAATATTCCAACAATGTCTTTTGGAAGAATTAGCCAAAATATCAAGGTAGTCAAAGAAAAATTGTGTGCAGAAAGAAAAGCATAGAAAGAAACTATGAAGTTTTATAAACAAATTAGTGCAAAGTTTTGCAATTCTTTAGATGACAATTTTGGTTGTATAGATGTTCATAAATAAAGGAAGTATAAGAAAAAGAAGAAAAAATCTCATTCCTATAAGTTTTCTTTTGAAAAATAATTCATTGATAAACCTTGGAAGTCTAGATACAAAAAAAAGAAGTTTGGTCCAAGAAGGATATTCAGAAAGAAGAAACATGGTTTTCAAAAAAAACATGTTAAGTGTTTCCTTTGTCAAAGAGATCACTATGCTAATAAATGTCCCAATAGGAAAAAAGAGTCTAAGAAAGTCAATTTTTTGAATATCCATAATATTAATGAAAGTGAACATGTATGATTATCAGAAGATGATGAGATTCAATATGATTTAGATATTTTATGGGAAGTATACGATAGTGATGAAAATCAAATTAATATGAATCTAGTAGAGTCTCACACAGACAATGAATCCTCAGATTATGACTCTGAAATAGGTTTTCAAATTAATATGATTTCTACCCATTTTTTAGATACTCTAAGTCTATCCCAGAAAATATCCTTTCTAAAGGAAAGATTTGATAAAACTCTTGCTTATATGATTTCAGAATGAATGTTTCTACAATAGCAAATTGTTGATGGTGAGAAAAAAATATTCTCTTCATCTCTCCCAACAATAAAGACAAAAGTATATTTTATCCCAAAAAAAAATCTCATAAGACATCTTAGGTTGAAGTTGCTTATCAACCTGACACTTATGACATAGCTACTTGGTGAATGAAGCATATTTCTTTGCTTCAACTCTTCCTTGGCAAATCTCAAAATGAGTTATAAGAAATATTGAAGGAAGAAGCTCTTAACGATAAACAAAAACACCTCTTTGAGGAATAGCTTATACAAGTTTATAATGAGATGGAATCTCATTTTTAGGAGGGGGATACCTCCTAGAATAATAATATTCATCAAAATTTAGTTTACATTACTAATAATCCAGTCCATAAAATTAAAATTAAGTGGGATGGTTTTAAACCATATAATCTGGATGTCCTACTTGATACTAGTTCTAATATTTCACTTTCCTTATATCATTCAATTCCTTTGGATATATGGAAAGCTGATTTTCATAGGCTAACCTTCAATATGAAAATAGTGGTTTCAGAACTATCTATTGTTATACCTGTTATGCTTAGTTATACTATTTATCATTTCAAGATAGTCCATCATGAGATTCTAATGTATGACATGATGATTGGATCACATAATTTTGTAATTTTTTATCCTATTACAATTCAGCCACATGAAATAATTCTTGCACAAAACTAATCTTTGTATAAAAAATCAAAATATGAGTACAAAATTCTAATGAAAGGAAAGATAGAAAAACTAGTGGATACCAGATGGATCCAATAAAAGGTAAATCTTTGTCATGCTAGTATTGATCCTATAATTGAAAAACTAAAAAATGATTATTATTCTGAAAATCCTTTAGCATTCAGAAAGAGGAAAATACATGAATGTAGAATTGAGTTGAAGATGGTCAAAGACAAAGATGGTAAAGAAATAGAACCTAAGTTTAAGGTGCATCATTTAGGGATGTCTCCATAAATTAGGGAAGAATGTTTTTAAGAAATAAAGGATTTAAAAGAACAAGGTTTGATAAGAGATTCAAACATTCTATGGGCATATGAAACTTTTTATGTCAATAAAAGATTAGAACAAGATAGAGGAAAGAAAAGGCTGTTTATAAACTATATACCTTTTAATAAATATGTTTTACTTGTGCAGCATCCAATTCCTTCAAATGATGAAATTTTTCAAAGAATTAATGGAAGCAAAGTATATAGTAAGTTTGATTTGAAATCAGGTTTTGGTAGATTCAAGTTGCAGAGCAAGATACTCCCTTTGGCCGGTATGAATGCAATGTTTTACCTTTTCGTTTAAAAATAGCTCCTAGTATATTTCAGGAAATGATGAACAAAATATTCTTAGGATATTCTAATTTTATCATTGTCTATATTGATGACATATTAATATTTTCAAGATCTCCCAAAGAGCATCTTAATCATCTTAAACAATTTTATAAAATAGTATATAACAATGGTTTATTTTTGTCTGAGAAAAACATGTCAATATTCAAGGATGAAATTGAATTCCTAGGGGTCACTATAAGATCAAGATAAGTTACAGTTCAAGAACATGTCTTGAAAAATATAAATAATTTTCCTAATGAATTAAAAGATAAAAAAATTGTTACAAAGATTACTAAGATGTGTTAACTATATTGTTGGATATTATTATAATATAGCTCAGGATAGAATTTTTATGAATAAGAGACTGTCAAAGAATCCTCTGAAATGGTTAGAAGAGATGACTAAAGCTATTTAGAGAATAAAATAAAACTGTCTAAACTTACCACCCCTTATTCTACCTGGTAATGGATTAAAAATTATTGAAACAAATGCTTCAAATTTATATTGGGGTGCTATTCTTAAAGAAAGATTGTTAGATGGTATATAGAAGCCTTGTAGATTTGCTTCTATAAACTTTAAGCAGGCTCAAAAAAAATATAATTATACTCATAAATAAAGTTTTGTTGTTATCAAAGCTATTCAAGCTTTTATGTTCTTTGTTAGATCTAAAAAATTTATTGTTAGATCTGACTTAAATAATTTTATGAGTATCTTGCATTCTTCTGATAATCTGAAGAAAGGATCTATGAGCAGGTTAACCAAGTGGGCTACATATCTATCAGATTTTGATTTTACAGTTGAACATATCCTAAGGAAAAAGAATTGTCTTGTAGATTTCATTTCCATGGAAGTCAACTCAAAAAGGTCAAAAAAATTAGTAATGGCAGTAACAGTCATAGAGGTAAGGGATGAATTCCATAAGCATATATGGAGATCAAATCCATCCATTCCAAATTAGTTGATAAATGAGATAAATTCTCTCATCATAAAAACTCACAAAGCTTCTGATGAATTGAAAAATACTCATTTGGCATGGACTACTCAGTTTCAGAAACCTGATGGTAAAAAATGGTGTTCTACCATAATTTTATATGATGAAGCCAACAATCCAAGGATTACTAGAATAAATAATCTATTCAAAAATCTTATTTACAGGAATGGTTTTGAATTCCTTATCCAATGGCCTAATTTTTGGCTTAGCTTTAATCCCGTTGTTGAGAATTTTTGAAGACCAGCTAAAATTCTAGATTATTTATTTTAATTTCTAGATTATATAATGCCCATGAAGGCTTTAGATGATCCTTCTATTTTAATTCCTCTTGAACAAGTAAGAAATATATTTATCACTCTGAGGATAACTTTTAGAGTTAAATTTGAATTATTTTCAATCTCAAACTTTCAAGTTAATCTACTTGCTAGTTTAGCTCTTGCCCAACCATTAGCTACACTTTGGAAGTGATTCACAATCAGTCACCAAGCTATCTTCATTCCTACACCTGGTAGTCAGATGTTATGAATTCCTTCAGCATTATACATGGACCATATTGATTTTAACTTTAATGATGATGACAACCATTATTATCTACAAGGAGAATATGAATTTTTTGATGATGATTAATGACTAGTTACAAGGTCTATCCATAGCTATGAATTTGGGCACATTAACCCTCCTTCATGTTTTGTGGTTTTCACCACTTTCTAAAGTGGTATGTTATTGGCCATGTCCGCAGATTCTTTTTCTTGTCTCTTCTTCTTTGGTAGTGCATTGTGGGCCCATAACCCACTTTCTTTTGACATCTTGCCTGTTGTCCATTGATCTAGCATCATTGTGTCGACTGTTGATCTTCTTATTTCATTTTTATAAATAAGGGAATTTCTTTGTGTTACAATCATTAAATTATTAAAGATCTCTTCTTAGGTGTGTCTTAGTGTGTCGTTAGGTTGTAAGTTAGGAATAAGTGTATACTCTTCACTTGCCCTTCTATGGGAACCTATGAATAAAAAACTATTCCTAAGTTTGTAAAGATTTTATAAACATTCTGTGTTGATCCTGTATGTAATGATTCAACATAGAATGTTTATAAAATCTTTACAAACTTAGGAATAGTTTCTAATTCGTAGGCTCCCACAAAAGGGCAAGTGAAGAGCATACACTTATTCTTAACTCACAACCTAAGGACACACTAAGACACACCTAAGAAGAGATATTTAGTCATTCGATGATTGTAACATGAAGAACTTCCCATATTTATAAGAATGAAATGGGAAGATGAACGGTTGACACAAAGATGGCAGATCAACAAACAACATGCAAGATGCCAAAAGAAAGTGGGTTATGGGCCCACAATGCACCCCCAAAGAAGAAGAGATAAGAAAAGGAATCTGCCAACATGACCAACAACATACTGCCAAGGAGGGTTAACGTACCCACATTCATGGCTATGGACAGACCCCAAAACTAGTCAGTAATAATCATCACAAAATTCATATTCTCCTTAGGGAGAATAATAGTTGTTATCATCATCAAAGTCAAAATTAGTATGGTACATGTATAATGTTGAAGGAATTCATAACATCTAACCGCCAAGTGTAGGAGGGAAGACAGCTTGGTGACTGATTTTGAATCACTTCTAAAGTGTAGTTAATGGTTATGTAGGAGCTAAACCATCATGTAGATTAACTTGAAAGTTCTAGATTGAAAATAATTCAAATTTAACTCTAAAAGGTATTTTCAGAGTGATAAATATATTTCTTACTTGTTCAAGAGGAATTCAAATAGTAGGATCATCTGAAGCCTTCATAGGCATTATATAATCTAGAAATTCAAATAAATAATCTAGAATTTCAGCTGAACTACAAAAATTCTCAATAGCAGGATTAAAACTAGGCCAAAAAGTAGACCATTGGATAAGGAATTCAAAACCATGTCTAAAAATAAGATTTTTGAAAGGATTATTTATTCCAGTAATCCTTGGATTGTTGGCTTCATGATATATAATTATGGTAGAACACCATTTTTTACAATGAGGTTCTTGAAACTGAGTAGTCCATGCCAAATGAGTATTGTTTAATTCATCAGAAGCTTCATGAGATTTTTTGATGAAAGAATTTATCTCATTTTCAACTGATTTGTAATGGATGGAGTTGATCTGCATATATGCCGATGGAATTCATTCCTTACCTCTATGACTGTTACTTCCATTACTAGTTTTTTGGACCTTTATGGGTTGAATTCTATGTTGATCCTGTATGTAATGGTATCAGAGCCATTTGAGCCATATGTGAACTAAGCTACAATGTTTTATAAGTTATGTTGCTTCTATAATATTTTCTCTATACATCAATAAAATTATAATTTCATCTCTTGTTACTATTGACGGTATAAAATTGTGCTAGGTCTTAGCCAATCAACAATGGGAAGTTTCAAGTTGTGGGACAATGCAGCTTGAAACAACCTCCAGGTTTTAAAGAAGCTGGTCTCTTCTATTTTATGGGGTGTTGGGAAAAGGTATAGGAGACTAAATAGAAACACAAAATATAGGAATTGAAACCTAACTATGGTGATGCGCCTGAGTGAAATCCTAATCCTAACCTGAGCATAGTGAGAATATTATGTGATTATATTACATTTAAGAGTAGACAAGTGCATGATCAATGTAAAAGATTGGGATAATAGAAATAGAGGCTCAAAATTGGAGAGTCTTTTGCTGAGATACAGGAATTGTCAACAAGGGCATAGTGTTCAATCTTCTTAACAAAATCTTTTACTCACATAAGAGGTGCAGAAGTCACACACAGTTATGTAGAGCTCCAAATCCCAGAAAATGAGACAAAAGCAAATAACATTCCCAATCACAACACTATAAAATCTACATCATAGACTAAATTGCAAATGACACAAATAACACCAACCAAGGCATGGAGCTTAAATTTCCTCAATTAATTTGACCAGATAAAGGGAAAAGAGACATGCACGATTACATCAACCTTACAACTTCAAGAAATCAAGACAAGAGAAAATGATATTATTGGTCAAAATTATAGAAGTCTAAACAATGAGAAATTCCCCCCTTTTTAAATATTTTATAATCCTATTTATATAGCCTTGGATGCATTATTCGATCATCCCCTTTCCCATGCAATTTCACTCCATCCTTCACTCATAGGGGACAAATTAGATGGTGCATTCAATGCCTTGGATGCATTCTAGTCTTATCAAGAATTGCCTTGACTGCGGCATGGCGATCCATGTCTAGTACCTTTCTTCATGCCTAAAATTCCTCATTCCATCAACTCTCAGGCCGCTCAACTATCTACTATGCCTCTGGTATTAGGGGACAAATAGATAGCATCTTCAATGCTTGTAAGCCCCCAAAAATCTACTTGATGCACTGTTCTATCTACTAGGAATAACTTTCACCAAATTTCCCTCCATTTTGTTGTAATAGGTAGAAGGGCACTTAGCCAATTTATGAAAACTCTTTCATTTTGACTAGGAGACACTGGAGGGTGACACTTGGCCACTTTTTCTTTTCTTTATATTTTTTTGAGGAACACTCTGCCCTTGACACCTATCGTAGCCTACTTCCTCGATACTTTTTAGCTTTATTTAAACAAAAATTAGTGTGTTCTTTTCCTTGGCAATCCTTAAGAAAGGATGGATGCACGTGGCAGTCTTCATCTATTGACACTCGATGCTTCCTTGGTCTTTTGATATATCATCTGGGACCCACCATGATCTTTATTCAGCAATTGGGCTCAAAGGTGGTTCCTTGAAGGTTGACATGTGGTGACCTCCACTACTCCTGGGAAGATACGTGGAATCTTTCACTTCTCCTTCTAGGGGTATATGGTGCCTTCCACTTTCTTTGGGGATGGAGTAGAGAGGGACCCAGAAGGTGACACTTGACAACCTTCACTACACTTCGATACTTAGCAAAATGAATGATGCCTTTATGCATTGAATGGAAAGCATTAGACCCAGGCATTGAAACAAAGGCTCTTGGTAATCGACATGTGGTGACTTCCACTACTTCTTCAAAAGGGTAATTTAGGGCTTCTACAACTACCACCTAGTGCTTTCCATTCTCTCTGTTGCTTAGCTTGTTGGAAGTCTTTGTCAAAAGGTGAAATGAAGCATGGGTGTCTCTATGTTATGCAGATGCTGACACATGGTGCATTTTGCTTTACTGCTACTAGATACATGGCATGATTCATGGTTTTTTGGAAAGCTACAAAAGGGGCCTCGGGAGTCGCCAACTGTCCATCTTCATCTCCTGAAGGCCGATAGATGGCCACTTTCACTTGAATCCAATACTTAGGCCAAAATTGAAGTGAAAAGAACAAAAGAGGTAAACATGGACCGTGCTTTGAGGACGACACTTGGCAGCTTCTACTGCACTTTGACACTTACAAAAAAAGAACCCGTCCTCTACTTCAGAACTCTGCGACTCATCCAAGATGCGCAAGAACCAAAATTCCAATTCTTGAATCAAAGATAAATAAATTAAATACAGTGTAGAGTAAGAAATTACTCTATAGTTACCTATCTCTATTTTATTGTTACTCTAGTTATTTGTCTCCATACCCTCTTTGGATAATAGAGAAGGGAATGATACTTTAAAGTTGTGATGAAGGCATGTTGTGGATTTGTATAGTATCGATAATACAAAGATTATAAATGTAACTAATCAGATAACTACATATAGTACAAGTACATTTGATGTTTTTACTCTTTCAGATATATCTTCTGCATATTTCTTTTCTATAAACAAAGCAACAATAGATTTTAATGAAGAAAATCCTAGTCTGAAATGGAAACTCCCTACTCTTAAGCCTATAGATGTTTACGATAAGCTTTATCATTTTCATCTTATTGCCAAAACATCTATAAAAGTTTCTAAAAATGTCATCTAGGTTAAACAAAATCATCATTATAAATATCATTTACAAATCTTTGATGATCAAAATATATGTCATTTAAAGTCTCAATATAAGTATAAGTATTTACATATAGGTGTTGTTTCTATAGTCATTTTACCATTATTTAGACATGGTTTAAATGTCAGTCTTTTAGCATGCTTACTTGATAATAAGCATATTTCTTTTAGTGCCTACTTACAAAATGTTGTTTAAACTGGTCTTCATGATGGTCCAATAAATACAACTATTTATCCAAACTATCTTTTAGCCAACCATCAAGAAGAAAACTAGAATAAGGTCCTAAATTATTTTATCCAAACCAGTGGTCTTGAAATGATTATTGGTTCCTATCCTCTTGCTATCAAATACCAGATCATGTGTCACTTAACCAATACTCTTCACCCTACTGTTAAACACATCCCTATGCAAGGTAAAAGTGTGTTGAGCTGAGCCACTAAAAATAGTCAAATTATTCCTGCTAAATCCATTTCATGGTTAGATCTTAAGTTTTCCTGAAAATGGATAGTTGATATAGACTTTCTCTAAAAACTAAGGAAATCCTTATCCTTTTCTACCTCCATAAAAGACCGACTAGATAAATCTATTATCATATTTAATCTGAAAGATCATATCTAGAATATACAGTTACAACAATCTTTGAATGTGATTAATCCTCACTGTCTGCACACTAAAAAGATCCATGATCCCTAAATAGACTCATATTTTTGTGTAGACTACCGAAAGATCTTAAGTCATCTTAACCAGTCTAGTGTTAATATGGTCAAAAGAGATCTAGCCATTCAAGAGTTATTCAAAAGAAATAAGAAATTACTTGCTCAAGCTAAAAAGGTCAACATGGAAGGAACTTTTGAATAAAAGAATAAAAAAGAGAGTGAAGAAGGCCATGTATGGAAGACTCCTCTAGGAGATGAGTCTTATACTAAAAAGGGATGCCCAAAGACTATAGATTTCAGTCAGTGTTTACTTGATGGTAGATTCAGAGCTTAAATGTATTATCTAATATCATTAGATAAAAGTGTTGACCAGTCTAATGAAGTTAAATTATTAAATTAGAATAATCTAGAAACAAAATCTCTGAACCATAAGGTTTCAGATATCCAATAGAGTCTTGACCAGGTATCTGAAATGATGAAAATTATTGAGTTGTATCATAAAGGAGAGCTTAGTAAATTAATTAATATTCTAAATATTAATGTTTCTTCTCAGCATGGTCAGCTTATCTAGAAGATATATAGTGAGTCTAATAGTATTAGATTACAACAATAGTCTGCTAATACAAAGATAGAAAATTCAGTATCCCAAGAAAAAATTGTTAGCCAAAATCAAGATCAGCTCAACTATAGTATGGTTTCTCTTGAAACAAGACAAGAAGAGGTGCATTAGGAGATTAGGAAACTATCCTCAACATTTTATAGCATAAGTAGAAAAATAGATAATCAAAGTTTCAGTCTTTCTACTATTCCTAAAATCTTGGAATCCATAAAAAATAAAGGTCAATCTTCTAAGTCTCAGTCAGAAGTATTTGTTGCTGAAAACACTGATTACAATCAAAATATTCATTCTTGAGAAAATGTAGTAAAATTACAAAGAGATTCATTTTTAAAATCTAAACCAAAGAGTTTGCTAGTATAGAAAAATCTATTGATAATATTTTCTAAGTCAGTATGGCTAAAATACTGGATATAGAAAAAGAAAGTTATTTTGAAATAGGAGAATCTTCTAGAGCTCCATTACACTCTCAGATAAGAACTTTAAACCTTTAACCTTTCTTTTGGAAATTCAATTGTGAACCACCAAAGAAAAAGAAAGAAATGATTCATGATATGCTAGCATGGGCCAGTGTTCAGATATATGGTCTTAAAACCGATCCCTTCAATGTCAACCAAGAAATTGCCAATGGATTCATAGGAAATATTAAAGAATGGTGGGATGCTTGTTGTCAGTCATTTTGTGATAGCATTTACTCACATCCAGAGCTAATTTCAGCACTTTTTAATGCTTTGTTTTTAGAATTTGTTAGAATAGTTGATAATGAGAAAGAAGCAAATAAAGCTAAGTTTCTTAAATCTCAGTTATGTGACATGACTATACTTGATGAGTATATGTGTTATATGGAAAATTTGTTTTATAATTCTAGAAAAAATTACAATCCAGCTTATAAGATTAGGTATATAGAGTCATTTCTAGAATACTTTGCCACTAAGTGCAAAGCTATAATAGGTGTTAATCTTTCATCAATGTCTTTTGGAAGAATCAATCAAAATATCAAGGCATTCAATGAAAAATTGTGTGCAAAAAGAAAAGCACAGAAAGCAACTATGAAGTTTCATAAACAAATTAGTGCAAAGTTCTACAATTCTTTATATGATAATTTTGGTTGTATAGATATCCATAAATATAGGTAGTAAATAACTCATTGATAAACCTTGGAAGTCTAGATACAAAAGAAAGAAGTTTGGTCCAAGGAGGATATTTAGAAAGAAGAAACATGGTTTTCCAAAAAAACCTGTTAAGTGTTTCCTTTGTCAAGGAGATCACTATGCCAATAAATGTCCCAATAGGAAAAATGATTCTAAGAAAGTCAATTTTATGAATAGCCATAATATTAATGAAAGTGAATATGTATTATTATCAGAAGATGATGAGATTCAGTATGACTCAGATAATTTATGGGAAGTATCTGATATTGATGAAAGTTAAATTAATATGAATCTAGTAGAGTCTAAAATAGAAAATGAATCCTCAAATTATGAATTTGAAATAGGATTTGAAATTCATATGATTTCTACCCATTTTTTGGATACTCTAAGTTTATCCTAGCAAATATCCTTCCTAAAGAAAAGATATGATAAAACTCCTACTTATATGATTTTAGAATGAATGTTTCTACAACACCAAATTGTTGATGTTGAGAAATAATATTCTCTTCATCTCTCCCAACAACAAAGACAAAAGGATACTTTATCCAAAGAAAAATATTAGAAGACATCTCAGGTTGAAGTTGTTTATCAACCTGACACTTATGATAGAGCTACTTGGTGAATGAAGCGTATTTATGTGCTTCAACTCTTCCTTGCTAAAGCTCATAATGAGTTACAATAACTCTTGAAGTAAGAAGCTCTTGTCGATGAAAAAGAACACCTCTTTGAGGAAGAGCTTATACATGTTTATAATGAGATGGAATCTCATTTTTAGGAGGGGATACCTCCCAGAACAGTAATATTCATCAAATTTTAGTTTACAGTACTAATAATCTAGTATATGAAATTCAAATTAAGTGGGATGGTTTTAAACCATATAATATGGATGTCCAGCTTGATATTGGTGCTGATATTTTACTTGCCTGATATCATTCAATTCCTATTGATATGTGGAAGGCTGATTTTTATAGGCTAACCTTCAATATGAAAATAGTGGTTTCAGAACTATGTATTGTTATACCTATTATGCTTAGTGATACTATTTATCATTTTTAGGTAGTCCAACATGAGATTCCAATGTATGACATGATGATTGGATTAGATAATTTGGAAATTTTTTATACTATTACAATTCAATCACATGAAATAATTCTTACACAAAATATTCTTTGTATAAAAAATCAAAATATGAATGAAAAATTCCAATGAAAGGAAAGATAAAAAAACTAGTAGATACCAGATGGATCCAACCAAATTTAAATCTTTATCATGCCAATATTGATCCTATAATTGAAAAACTAAAAAAGGATTTCTTTTCTAAAAATCCTTTAGCATTCATAAAGAAGAAAATACATGACTGGAGAATTGTGTTGAGGATGGTCAAAGGCAAAAATGGTAAAGAAATAGAACCTAAATTTAATGTGCATCATTCAGGGATGTCTTCATCACTTAGAGAAGAATGTTTCTAGGAAGTAAAGTAGTTAAAAGAGCAAGGTTTGATCAGAGATTAAAATAGTCTGTGGGCATGTGAAGCTTTTTATGTTAGTAAAAGATCAAAATAGGTTAGAGGAAAGAAAAGGATGGTTATAAACTATATACCTCTTAATAAATATGATTTTCCTGTGCAACATCCAATTCTTTCAAAGGATGAAAATCTATAAAGAATTAATGGAAGAAAACTATATAGTAAGTTTGATTTGAAATCAAGATTTTGGCAGATTCAAGTTGCAGAGCAAGATAGGTATAAAAATGCATTTATTACTCCCTTTGGCCAGTATGAATGGAATGTTTTACCTTTTGGTTTAAAAACAACTCCTAGTATATTTCAAGAAATGATGAACAAAATCTTCTCAGGATATTCTAATTTTATCATTGTCTATATTGATGACATATTTATATTTTCAATATATCCCAAAGAGCATCTTAATCATCTTAAATAAATTTATCAAATAGTATATGACAATGGTTTAGTTTTGTCTGAGAAAAAATTGTCAGTATTCAAGGATGAAATTGAATTCCTAGGGGTCACTATAAGATTAGGAGAAGTTATAGTTTAAGAACATGTCTTGAAAATATAAAGAATTTCCCTAATGAATTAAAAGATAAAAAATTGTTGCATAGATTTTTAGGATGTGTTAACTGTGTTATTGGATATTATTATAATATAGCTCAAGATAGCATTCTTCTGAATAAGAGATTATCAAATTTATACCTAGTAATGGATTAAAAATTATTGAAACAGATGACTTAGATTTATATTGGGGTGTTATTCTTAAAGAAAGATTGTCAGATGGTATAGAGAATCCTTATAGATTTACTTTTGGAGATTTTGAGCAAGCTCAAAAAAACTATCATTCTAACCATAAATAAATTCTTGCTATTATCAAATCTATTCAAGCCTTTATGTTCTTTGTTAGAACTGAAAAATTTATTGTTAGATCTAACTTAAATAGTTTTATGAGTATATTGCTTTCTACTGATAATATGAAGAAAATATCTATGATTAGGTTAACTAGGTGGGCTACATAGCTATTAGATTTTGATTTTACAATTGAACATATCGCAGGGAAAAAAAATTGTCTTGCAGATTTTATTTCAAGAGAATTCAACTCAAAAAGGTCAAAAAAATTAATAATGACAGTAACAGTCATAGAGGTAAGGGATGAATTCCATTAACATATATGGAGATCAACTCCATACATTGTAAATCAATTGACAAATGAGATAAATGCTCTCATAAAAAAATCTCATGAAGATTCTGATGAATTGAACAATACTCATTTGGCATGGACTACTTAGTTTCAGGAACCTGATGGTGAAAAATGGTGTTCTACCATAATGCTATATTATGAAGCCAATAATCAAAGGATTACTGGAATAAATAATCCTTTCAAAAATCTTATTTGCAAGCATGGTTTTGAATTTCTTATTAAATGGTCTACTTTTTGGCCAAGCTTTAATCCTGCTATTGAGAATTTTTGGAGATTAGCTAAAATTCTAGATTATTTATTTGAATTTATAGATTATATAATGCCCCTAAAGGCTTCAAATGATCCTACTATTCAAATTCCTCCTGAACAAGTAATAAATATATTTATCACTCTAAGGATACCTTTTAGAGTTAAATTTGAATTATTTCCAGTCTAGAACTTTCAAGTTAATCTACATGCTAGTTTAGCTCCTGTCCTACCATTAGATGCACTTTAGAAGTGATTCACAATCAGTCACTTAGTTGTCTTCCCTCCTACACCTGGAAGTCAGATGTTATGAATTCCTTTAGCATTATACATGGACCATACTGATTTTGACTCTAATAGTGATGACAACCATTATTCTCCCCAGAGAGAATATGAATTTTTAGATGATGATTAATGACTACTTATGGGATCTGTCTGTAGCTATGAATGTGGGAACATTAACCCTCCTTCAAGTTTTATGGACCTCACAACTTTTTAAAGGTGGTATGTTGTCAACCATGTCAGTATATTCCTTTTCTTATCTCTTCTTCTTTAGCGGTTCATTGTGGGCCCATAACCCACTTTCTTTTGGCATCTTACCTATTATCCATTGATCTGGAATCTTTATGTCGACCATTGATCTTCCCATTTCATTCTTATAAATATGGGAAGTTATTCATGTTACAATCATTGAATGCCTAAAGATCTCTTCTTAGGTGTGTCTTAGTGTGTCCTTAGGTTGTGTTTTAGGAATAAGCATATGTTATTCACTTGCCCTTCTATGGGAACCTAGGAATTAGATACTATTACTAAGTTTGTAAAGATTTTATAAACATTGTGTGTTCTATGTCCATTCTGTGTTAAATTATTTGTTGATCCTATATGTAATGATATCAAAACCATTTAAGCCATATGTTCCATATGTGAACTAAGCTACAATGTTTTATAAGTTATGTTGCTTCTATAAAATTTGCTCGATACATCAATAAAATTATACTTTCATCTCTTGTTATCTATCTCTATTCTATTACTACTCTGGTTATTTGTCTCCATACCCTTTTTGAACAATAGGGAAGGGAATGATCCTTTAAAGCCATGAGGAAGGCGTGTTGTGGATCTGTATATTATTAGCGATACGAAGATTATTTGTAGGAATTGAATGAGATTGAGACATTAGTCAGGTAGTTATATGGTCTATGTCTTCCCATATCTTTGATTAAGAATAATATATTTTGAAATATAACCAACTATTTGAACCATAAGGTTTCAGATATCCAACAGAGTCTTGACTAGGTATCTAAAATAATGAAAATATTGAGTTATATTAGAAAGGAAAGCCTACTAGAGTATTAAAGGTTAGCTTGTCTTGAAGATAGATAGTGAGTCTAATAGTATTAGACTAAAATAATAGTTTGTTGATATAAAGATATAAAATTTAGTTGCCTAAGAAAAGATTGATAGCCAAAATCAAGATCAACTCAAATATAGTATGGTTTCTCTTGAAATAAAACAAGAAGAGGTGCATTAGGATATTAGGCAGCTATCCTCAACATCTAATAGCATAACTAGAGAAATAGCTAATCAAAGTGTCAATCTTTTTCCTATTCTTGAAATCATGGAGAATCTTTGTATCAGGTATAGATAAATAACTATCCATTTTTAGGGAAACTTAAGATTGTTAGATGGTATAGAGAAGCTTTGTATATTTTCTTCTAGAACCATAAGGTTTCAGATATCCAACAGAGTCTTGACCAGGTATCTAAAATGATGAAAAGTATTGAGTTGTATCAGAAAGGAGAGCTTAGTAGAGCAATTAAGGTCAATCTTCTAAGTCACAGTTAGAAGTATTTGTCTCTAAAGACACTAATTACAATCAAAATATTCATTCTTGGCAAAATGTAGAAAAATTACAAAGAGAGTCATTTTTGAAATCCAAATCAAAGAGTTTGCCCGATATATAAAAATCTATTGATAAGATTTTCCAAGTCAGTATGGCTAAAATAGAGGCTATAGAAAAAGAAAGTTATTTTGAAACTAGAGAATCTTCTAAACCTCTATTAGACTCTTAGATAAGAACTGTAAACCATCAACCTTTCTTCTAAATATTCAATTGTGAACCACTAGAGAGAAGGAAGAAATGAGTCATGATACACTAGCATGGGCTAGTGTTTAGATATATGGTCTTAAAAAAGATCCCTTCAGTGTCAGCTAGAAAATTGCTAATTGATGCATAGGAAATATTAAAGAATGGTGGGATGCTTGTGGTTAGTCATTCAATGATAGCATTTACTCACATCCTGAGCCGATTTCAAAACTTTGTAATGCTTTGTTTTTAGAATTTGTTGGAATAGTTGATAATGAGAAAGAAGCAAATAGAGATAAGTTTCTTAAAGCTTAGTTATGTGACATGACTAGACTTGATGAGTATATGTGTTATATAGAATTTTTTTTTATATAATTCTGGAGAAATTTTCAATCCTACTTACAAGAATAGGTATATAGAGTCATTTCTAGAATACTCTACCACTAAATATAAAGCTGTAATGGGTGACAATATTCCAACAATGTCTTTTAGATGAATCAACCAAAATATCAAGGCAATCAATGAAAAATTGTGTGCAAAAAGAAAAGCACAAAAAGAAATTATGAAGTTTCATAAACAAATTGGTGCAAAGTTCTACAATTCTTTATATTATAATTTTAGTTTTATAGATGTCCATAAATAAAGGCAGTATAAGAAAAAGTAGAAAAAATCTCATTCCTATAAGTGTTCTTTTGAAAAATAATTCATTGATAAACCTTAGAAGTCTAGATACAAAAGAAAGAAGTTTGGTCCAAGGAAGATATTTAGAGAGAAGAAACATGGTTTTCAGAAAAAACCTGTTAAGTGTTTCCTTTGTCAAGGAGATCACTATGCTAATAAAAGTCCCAATAGGAAAAAGGAGTCTAATAAAGTCAATTTTTTGAATATCCATAATATTAATGAAAGTGAATATGTATTATTATCAAAAGATGATGAGATTCAGTATGATTCAGATATTTTATGGGAAGTATATGATAGTGATGAAAATCAAATTAAAATGAATCTAGTAGAGTCTCAAATAGACAGTGAATCCTCAGATTATGACTCTGAAATAGCTTTTCAAATTCATATGATTTCTACCCATTTTTTAGATACTCTAAGTCTATCCCATCAAATATGCTTTCTAAAGGAAAGATATGATAAAACTCTTGCTTATATGATTTTAGAATGAATGTTTCTACAACAACAAATTATTGATGGTGAGAAAAAAATATTCTCTTCATCTCTCCCAATAACAAAGACAAAAGGATATTTTATCCCAAAAAAAATCTTAGAAGACATCTCAGGTTGAATTTGTTTATCAACCTAACACTTATGACAAAGTTACTTGGTGAATGAAGTGTATTTCTCTACTTCAACTCTTCCTTGCCAAAGCTAAGAATGAGTTACAAGAACTCTTGAAGCAAGAATATCTTGTTGATGAAAAAGAAAACCTCTTTGAGGAAGAGCTTATACAAGTTATAATGAGATAGAATCTCATTTTTAGGAAGGGGATACCTCCTAGAATAATAATATTCATCAAATTTTATTTTATAGTACTAATAATCTAGTTTGTGAAATTAAAATTAAGTGGGATGGTTTTAAAACATATAATATAGATGTCCTACTTGATACTGGGGCTGATATTTCACTTGCCCAATATCATTCAATTCTTACTGATATGTGGAAAGTTGATTTTCATAGGCTAACCTTCAATATGACAATAGTGGTTTCAGAACTATCTATCGTTATACTTGTTATGCTTAGTGATACTAATTATCATTTCAAGGTAGACTAACATGAGATGCCAATGTATGACATAATGATTGGATTAGATAATTTGGCAATTTTTTTATCCTATTACAATTTAGCTACATGAAATAATTCTTGCACAAAAATATTCTTTGTATAAAAAATCAAAATATGAGTGCAGAATTCCACTGAAAGGAAAGCTAATAAAACTAGTGGATACCATATGGATCTAGCAAAAGGTAAATCTTTGCCATGCCAGTATTGATTCTATAATTGAAAAAACTAAAAAAGGATTGTTGTTCTTAAAATCCTTTAGCATTCAAAAAGAGGGAAATACATGAATGTAGAATTGAGTTGAAGATGGTGAAAGAAAAAGATGGTAAAGAAATAGAACCTAAGTTTAAAGTGCATCATTCAAGGATGTCTCCATCATTTAAGGAAGAATGTTTTGAGGAAATAAAGTAGTTAAAAGAACAAGGTTTGATTAAAGATTCAAATAGTCTATGGGCATGTGAAGCTTTTTATGTCAATAAAAGATCATAACAAGTTAGAGGAAAGAAAACACTGGTTATAAACTATATATCTCTTAATAAATATGTTTTGCATGTGCAACATCCAATTCCTTCAAAGGATGAAATTTTACAAAGAATTAATGGAAGTAAATTATATAGTATGTTTGATTTGAAATCAAGATTTTGGTAGATTCAAGTTGCAGAACAAGATAGGTATAAAACTAAATTCATTACTCCCTTTGGCTAGTATGAATGAAATGTTTTACCATTTGGTTTAAAAACAACTCCTAATATATTTTAGGAAATGATGAACAAAATCTTCTCAGGATATTCTAATTTTATCATTGTCTATATTGTTGACATATTGATATTTTCAAGATCTCCCAAAGAGCATCTTAATCATCTTGAACAATTTTATCAAATAGTATATGACAATGGTTTAGTTTTGTCTAAGAAAAAAATGTTAGTATTCAAGGATGAAATTGAATTCATAGGGGTCACTATAAGATCAAGAAAAGTTACAGTTCAGGAACATGTCTTGAAAAATATAAATAATTTTCCTGATGAATTAAAAGATAAAAAATTATTGTAGAGATTTCTATGATGTGTTAACTATGTTATTGGATATTATTATAATATAGTTCAAGACATAATTATTTTGAATAAGAGACTGTCAACGAATCCTCTAGTAAGGTCAGAGGAAATGAATAAAGCTATTCAGATAATAAAATAAATTTATCAAAACTTACCACACCTTGTTCTACCTAGTAATGGACTAAAAATTATTGAAACAAATGCCTCAAATTTATATTGGGGTGCTATTATTAAATAAATATTGTCATATGGTACAAAGAAGACTTGTAGATTTACTTCTAAAATTTTTAAGCAGGCTCATAAAAACTATCATTCTACTCATAAATAAATTTGTGTTGTTATCAAAACTATTCAAGATTTTATGTTCTTTGTTAGATCGAAAAAAATTATTATTAGATCTTACTTAATTAATTTTATGAGTATCTTGCATTCAACTGATAATCTAAATAAAGGATCTATGAGTAGGTTAACCAGGTGGGTTACATATCTATCAGATTTTGATTTTACAGTTGAACATATCTTGGGGAAAAAGAATTGTCTTATAGATTTCATTTCTAGATAATTCAACTTAGAAAGGTTAGAGAAATCAGTAATGGTAGTAACAGTCACAGAGGTAAGGCATGAATTCCTCATCATATATGGAGATCAACTCCATCCATTGCAAACCAGTTGATAAATGAGAGAAATGATCTCATAAAAAAATCTCATGAAGCTTATGATCAATTGAACAATACTCTTTGGCATGGACTACTCAGTTTCAGGAACCTGATGGTAAAAAATTGTGTTCTACCATAATGTTATATCATGAATCCAAAAATACAAGCATTACTGGAATAAATAATCCTTTCAAAAATCTTATTTGCAGTCATGGTTTTGAATTCCTTATTAAATGGTCTACTTTTTGGCCTAGCTTTAATTTTGTTGTTGAGAATTTTTGGAGATCAACTAAAACTCCATATTATTTATTTGAATTTCTAGATTATATAATGCCCATGAAGGCTTCAAATGATCCCGATGTTTGAATTTTTCCTAAACAAGTAATAAATATATTTATCACTCTAAGGATACCTTTTAGAGTTAAATTTAAATTATTTTCAATCCAAAACTTTCAAGTTAATCTACATGTTGGTTTAGCTTCAGCCAAACCATTAGCTGCACTTTGGAGATTATTCACATTAAGTCACCAAGTTGTCTTCCCTCCTACACCTGGCGGTCAAATTTTATGAATTCCTTCAGCATTATACATGTACCATATTCCCCAAAGAGAATATGAATTTTGTGATGCTGAATAATGACTAGTTATAAGGTCTATTCATAGCCGTGAATGTTAGCACATTAACCCTCCTTCAAGTTTTGTGGACCTCACCACTTTCTAAAGGTGGTATGCTATCGGCCATGTCAATATATTCCTTTTATTTTCTCTTCTTCTTTGGCGGTGCATTGTGGGCCCATAACCCACTTTTTTTGGCATCTTACATGTTGTCCATTGATCTGGAATCTTTGTGTCAACCGTCAATCTTCCCATTTCATTCTTATAAATAAGGGAAGTTATTCATGTTACAATCATTGAGT
This sequence comes from Torreya grandis, assembly GCA_037957365.1. Lineage (NCBI taxonomy): Eukaryota > Viridiplantae > Streptophyta > Pinopsida > Cupressales > Taxaceae > Torreya > Torreya grandis. The sequence continues at coordinate 3,442,919 of JARHVA010000145.1, read as the reverse complement.
GCCTAAAGATCTATTCTTAGGTGTATCTTAGTGTGTCCTTAGGTTGTGAGTCAGGACTAAGGTTTGCTCTTCACTTGCCCTTCTGTGGGAACCTACGAATCAGAAACTATTCCTAAGTTTGTAAAGCTTTTATAAACATTCTATGTTCTATGTCCATTCTATGTTGATCTTGTATGTAATGGTATTAGAGCCATTTAAGCCATATGTTCCATATGTGAACTAAGCTATAATGTTTTCTAAGTTATGTTACTTCTATAATATTTGCTTGATACATCAATAAAATTATAGTTTCATCTCTTGTTATCTGTCTCTATTCTATTGTTACTCTGGTTATTTGTCTCCATACCCTCTTTGGACAATAGGGAAGGGAATGATCCTTTAAAGCCATGAGGAAGGCATGTTTTGGATTTGTATAGTACCGATGATACAAAGATTATGGATGTAACTAATCAGATAACTAAAAAAAGTATAGGTACATATGATGTTTGTACTCTTTCAGATATATCTTTTACATCTTTCTTTTTTGTAAATGAAGTAACAGTAGATTTTAACTATGAAAATCCTAGTCTAGAATGGAAACTCCCTACTCTTAAGCCTACAGATGTTTACGATAAGCTTTCTCCTTTTCATATTGTTGCCAAAACATCTATGAAACTTTCTAAAAATGTCATCTAGGTTAAACAAAATGATTATTATAAATATTGTTTACAAATCTTTGATGATCAAACTATCTAGAATTTAATGTCTCAATCTAAATATAAGTTTTTACATATAGGTGTTATTTCTATAGGCATTTTCCCATTATTTAGACGTGGTTTAAATGTCAATCTTTTAGCATGTTTACTTGATAATAGGCATACTTCTTTTAGTGCTTGCTTACAGAATGCTATCCAAACTAGTCTTCACGATGGTCTAATATATACAACTATTTATCTAAACTATCTTGTAGCCATCCATCAAGAAGAAAACCTGAATAAGGTCCTAAAATGTTTTCTCCAAACCAATGGTCTTGAAATGATTACTGGTTCCTATCCTCTTGCTATCAAATACCGGATCATGTATCACTTAACCAATACTCTTCACCCTACTATTAAACACACCCCTATGCAAGGAAAAAGCGTGGTGAGCTAAACCACAAAAAATAGTCAAATTATTCTTGCTGAATCCATTTTATGGTTAGATATTAAGTTTACCCAAAAATGAATAGCCGATATAGACTTTATCTAAAAACCAAGGAAATCCTAATCCTTTGCTACCTCCGTAAAATACCTACCAGATAAATCTATTATCAGATTTAATTCCCAAAATGATCTAAAATATCATATGCAAAATATACAGTTACAACAATCTTTGCCTATGATTAATCCTCACTGTCTACATACTAAAAAGATCCATGATCGCCAAATATACTCATATTTCTATGTAGACTATTGAAAGATCATAAGTCATCCTAACTAGTCTAGTGTTAATATGGTCAAAAGAGATCTAGTGATTCAAGAGTTATTCAAAAGAAATAAGAAATTAAATGCTCAAGCCAAAAAGGTCAACATGGAAGGAATTTTTGAAGAAAAGAATAAAAAAGAGAGTGAAGAAGGTCATGTACGGAAGACTCCCTTAGGAGATGAGTCTTATACTGAAAAAGAATTTTCAAAGACTACATATTTTAGCTAGTAATCAGCTAATGGTAGATTCAGAGCTCAAATGTATTATCTAAGATCATCAGATAAAGTCTTTACTAGTCCACTAAAGTAAAGTTATTAAATTTGAGTAATATGGAAACCAAATTTCTAAGCCATAAGGTTTCAGATATCCAATAGAGTCTTGACCAAGTATCTAAAATGATGAAAAGTATTGAGTTGTATCAAAAAGGAGAGCTTAGTAGAGAAATTAATATTCTAAATGATAATATTTCTTCTCATCATGGTCAGCATGTCCAAAATATAGATAGTGAGTCTAATAGTATTAGACTACAACAATAGTACGCTGATACAAAGATAGAAAATTTAGTAGCCTAAGAAAAAATTGTTAGCCAAAATCAAGATCAAATCAACTCTAGTATGGTTTCTCTTGAAATAAAACAAGAAGAGGTGCATTAGGAGATTAGGTAGCTATCCTCAGCATCTGATAGCATAACTAGAGAAATAACTAATAAAAGTGCTAGTCTTTTTGCTATTGTTGAAATCCTAAAATCCATAAAAAATAAAGGTCAATATTCTAAGTCACAGTCGGAAGTATTTGTTCCTGAAGACACTAATTATAGTCAAAATATTCATTCTTAGAAAAATTTAGTAAAATTACAAAGAGAGTCATTTTTCAAATCCAAATCAAAGAGTTTGCCCGATACATAAAAATCTATTGATAAGATTTTCCAAGTCAGTATGGCTAAAATAGAGGTTGTAAAAAAAGAAAGTTATTTTGAAACTAGAGATTCTTCTAGACTTCCATTAGAATCTCAGATAATAGCTTTAAATTTTAAACCTTTCTTCTAAAAATTCAATTGTGAGCCACTAAATAAAAGGAAAGAAATGAGTCATGCTATGCTAGCATGGGCCAATGTTTAGATATATGGTCTTAAAAAAGATTCCTTTAGTGTCAGCCAACAAATTGTTAATGGATTCATAGGAAATATTAAAGAATGGTGGGATGCTTGTGGTCAATCATTTCATGATAACATTTACTCACATCCTGAGCTGATTTTAAAACTTTGTAATGCTTTGTTTTCAAAATTTGTTGGAAAAGTTTATAATGAGAAACAAGAAAATAAAGCTAAGTTTCTTAAAGCTTAGTTATGTGACATGACTAGACTTGACTAGTACATGTGTTATATAGAAAATTTGTTTTACAATTCTAGAGAAATTTTCAATCCTCCTTACAAGATTAGGTATATAGATTCATTTATAAAATACTCTACCACTAAGTATAAAGCTGCAATGGGTGACAATCTTCCAACAATGTCTTTTGGAAGAATGAACCAAAATATCAAGGCAATCAATGAAAAATTGTGTGCAGAAAGAAACAATGAAGTTTCATAAACAAATTGGTGCAAAGTTATGCAATTCTTTAGATTAGAATTTTGGTTTTATAGATGCCCATAAATATAGGTAGTATAATAAAAAGAAGAAAAAATCTCATTCTTATAAGTGTTCTTTTGAAAAATAATTCATTGATAAACCTTGGAAGTCTAGATACAAAAGAAATAAGTTTAGTCCAAGGAGGATATTCAGAAAGAAGAAACATGGTTTTCAGAAAAAACCTGTTAAGTATTTCCTTTGTTAAGGAGATCAGTATGCCAATAAATGTCTAAAAAGGAAAATGGAGTCTAAGAATTTTTTTTTTGAATAGCATTAATATTAATAAAAGTAAATATGTATTATTATCAGAAGATGAAGAGATTCAGTATGACTTAGAAATTTATGGGGAAGTATCTGATAGTGATGTAAATCAAATTAATATGAATCTAGTAGAGTCTAAAATAGATAGTGAATCCTTATATTATGACTCTAAAATAGGTTTTCAAATTCGTGTAATTTCTACCCATTTTTTATAAACTCTAATTCTATCCCAACAAATATCCTTCCTAAGGAAAGATATGATAAAACTCCTGCTTATATGATTTCAGAATGAATGTTTTTACAACAATAAATTATTGATGCTGAGAAAAAATATTTTCTTCATTTCTCTTAACAACAAAGACAATGATATTTTATCTTGAGAAAAATCTTAGAAGACATCTCAGGTTGTAGTTGGTTATCAACCTGACACTTATGACAGAGCTACTTGGTGAATAAAGCATATTTTTCTGCTTTAACTCTTCCTTGCCAAAGCTCAGAATGAGTTACAAGAACTCTTGAAGGAAGAAGGTCTTGCCGATGAACAAGAACACCTCTTTGAGGAAGAGCTTATACAAGTTTCTAATGAGATAGAATCTCATTTTCAAGAGGGGGATACCTCCTAGAATAATAATATTCATAAAATTTTAGTTTACAGTACTAATAATCTAGTCTATGAAATTCAAATTAAGTGGGATGGTTTTAAACCATATAATTTGGATGACCTGCTTGATACTAGTGCTGATATTTTACTTGCCCGATATCATTCAATTCTTGTTGATATGTGGAAAGCTAATTTTCATAGGCTAACCTTCAATATGAAAATAGAGGTTTCAAAAATATTTGATGTTATACTTGTTATTCTTACTGATACTATTTATCATTTCAAGGTAATTCGCTATGAGATGCCAATGTATGACATGATGATTGGATCAGATAATTTGGAAATTTTTCATTTTATTACAATTTAGCCACATGAACTAATTCTTACTTAAAAATATTCTTTGTATAAAAAATCAAAATATGAGTATAGAATTCCATTGAAAGGAAAGCTAAAAAACTAGTGGATACCAGATGGATCCAACAAAAGGTAAATCTTTGTCATGCCAGTTTTGTTCATATAATTGAAAAATGAAAAAAGGATTGCTATTCTAAAAATCCTTTAGCATTCAAAAAGAGGAAAATACATGAATGTAGAATTGAGTTGAAGATGGTCAAAGATAAAGCTGGTAAAGAATAGAACCTAAGTAAAAGGTGCATCATTCAGGGATGTCTCCATCACTTGGGGAAGAATATTTCTAATAAATAAATCAGTTAAAATAATAAGGTTTTATCAAAGATTCAAAAAGTCTGTGGGCACATTAAGCTTTTTATGACAATAAAATATCAGAATAAGTTAGAGGAAAGAAAAGGCTAGTTATAAACTATATATCTCTTAATAAATATGTTTTGCCTATGCAACATCCAATTCCTTCAAAGGATGAAATTTTGTAAAGAATTAATGGAATAAAATTATATAGTAAGTTTGATTTGAAATTAATATTTTGGAAGATTCAAGTTGTAGACCAAGACAGGTATAAAATTGCATTCATTACTCCCTTTGGCCAGTATGAATGGAATGTTTTACCTTTTGGTTTAAAAATAGCTGCTAGTATATTTTAGGAAATGATGAACAAAATATTCTTAGGATATTATAATTTTATCATTGTCTATATTGATGACATATTGATATTTTCAAGATCTCCCAAAGAGCATCTTAATCATCTTGAACAATTTTATCAAATACTATATGACAATGATTTAGTTTTGTCTGAGAAAAAAATGTCAATATTCAAGGATGAAATTGAATTCCTAGGGGTCACTACAAGATCAAGAGAAGTTACAGTTTAAGAACATGTCTTGAAAAATATAAATAATTTTCCTGATGAATTAAAAGATAAAAAATTGTTGCATAGATTTCTAGGATGTGTTAATTATGTTGCTGGTTATTATTATAATATAGCTCAAGATAGAATTCTTCTGAATAAAATACTATCAAAGAATCCTTGAATATGGTCAAATGAAATGACTAAAGCTTTTTAGAGAATAAAACTAAATTGTTAGAACTTCCCACCCCTTGTTCTACCTGGTAATGGATTAAAAATTATTGAAACAAATGCCTCAAATCTATATTGGGGTGTTATTCTTGAAGAAAGATTGTTAAATGGTACAGAGAAGCCTTGTAGATTTTTTTTAGAAAATTTAAGCAAGTTTAGAAAAACTATCATTCTACTCATAAAGAAATTCTTGCTGTTATCAAAGCTATTCAAGCTTTTATGTTCTTTGTTAGATCTAAAATTTTTATTATTAGAAATAACTTAAATAATTTTATGAGTATCTTGCATTCTACTAATAATTTGAAGAAAGGAACTATGAGCAGGTTAACCAGGTGGGATACATATTTTTCAAAGTTTGATTTTATAATTGAACATATCTCAGGGAAAAACAATTATCTTGTAGATTTCACTTTCAGAGAATTCAACTCAAAAAGGTCAAAAAAATTAGTAATGGCAGTAACTGTCACAGAGGTAAGGGATGAATTCCATCAGCATATATGGAGATCAACTCCATCTATTGTAAATCAATTAACAAATGAGATAACTACTCTCATCAAAAAAGCTCATGAAGCTTCTGATGAATTGAACAATACTCATTTGGCATGGACTACTCAGTTTTAGTAACTTGATGGTAAAAAATGGTGTTTTACCATAATGCAATATCATGAAGCTAACAATCCAAGGATTACTAGAATAAATAATCCTTTCAAAAATCTTATTTGTAGGCATGGTTTTGAATTCCTTATCCAATAGTCTACTTTTTGGCCTAGCTTTAATCCTATTATTGAGAATTTTTCGAGATCAGCTGAAATTCTAGATTATTTATTTGAATTTCTAGATTATATAATGCCCATGAAGGCTTCAGATGATCTTGCTATTGGAATTACACCTAAAAAAGTAAGAAATATATTTATCACTCTGAGGATACCTTTTAGAGTTAAATTTGAATTATTTTTAGTCCAAAACTTTCAAGTTAATTTTCATGTTGGTTTAGCTCCTGCCCAATCATTAGCTACACTTTGGAAGTGATTCACAATCAGTCACCATTCTATCTTCCCTCCTACACCTGGCGATCAAATGTTATGAATTCCTTCAACATTATATTTGGACCATACTGATTTTAACTCTGATGATGTTGACAACCATTATTTTCCCTAAGGAGAATATGAATTTTGTGATGATGATTAATGACTAGTTACGAGGTCTATCTGTAGCTATGAATGTTGGCACATTAACCCTCCTTCAAGTTTTATGGATCTGACCAGTTTCTAAAGGTGGTATATTATCAATCATGTCTACAGATTCCTTTTTTATCTTTTCTTCTTTGGTGGTACATTATGGGTCCATAACCCACTTTATTTTGGCATCTTGCCTATTATCCATTGATCTGGCATCTTTGTGTCAACCGTCGATCTTCCCATTTTATTCTTATAAATATAGGAAGTTCTTCATGTTACAATTATCGAATGCCTAAAAATCTCTTCTTAGGTATGTCTTAGTGTGTCCTTAGGTTGTGAGTTAGGAATAAGTGTATGCTCTTTGCTTGCCCTTATGTGGGAACCTATGAATCATAAACTATTCCTAGGTTTGTAAAGCATTTATAAACGTTCTGTGTTCTATGTCCATTCTTTGTTGAATTCTATGTTGATCCTGTATGTAATGGTATATGTGAATCAGAAACTATTCCTAAGTTTGTAAAGATTTTATAAACATTTTTTGTTATGTGTCCATTTTGTGTTGAATTCTATGTTGATCCTATATGTAATTGTATTAGAGGCATTTAAGCCATATGTTCCATATGTGAACTATGCTACAATGTTTTCTAAGTTATGTTGCTTTTGTAATATTTTCTTGATACATCATTAGAATTATACTTTCATCTCTTGTTATCTATCTCTATTCTATTGTTACTCTAGTTATTTGTCTCCATACCCTCTTTAGACAATAAGGAAGGGAATGATACTTTAAATCCATGAGGAAGTCATATTGTGGATATGTATAGTACTGATGGTATAAAGATTATGGATGTAACTAATCAAATAACTATAGATAGTATAGGTACATCTGATGTTTGTACTCTTTCAGATATATCTTTTGCATCTTTCTTTTCTGTAAATGAAGAAAAAATAGTTTTTAGTGAAGAAAATCCTAATTCAAAATGGAAACTCCCCACTCTTAAGCTTACATATGTTTACGATAATCTTTCTCATTTTCATCTTGTTGCCAAAACATATATAAATTTTTTTTAAAATATCATCCAAGTTAAACAAAATGATCATTATAAATATCATTTACAAATCTTTGATGATCAAACTATCCATCACTTAAAGTCTCAATCTAAGTATAAATTTTTACATATAGGTGTTGTTTCTATAGGCATTTTCCCATTATTTAGATGTGGTTTAAATGTCAATCTTTTAGCATGTTTACTTGATAGTAGGCATACTTATTTTAGTGCATGCTTATAGAATGCTATCTAAACTAGTCTTCATGATGGTCCAATATATACAACTATTTATCCAAACTATCCTATAGTCATCCATTAAGAATTAAACCTGAATAAGGTCCTAAAACTTTTTCTCCAAACCAACGATCTCAAAATGATTATTGGTTCCAATCCTCTTGCTATTAAATACCAGATCATGTATCGTTTAACCAATACTCTTCACCCTACTATTAAACACACCCCTACGCAAGGCAAAATCATGGTGATCTAAGCCACAAAAAATAGTCAAACTATTCCAGTTGAATCCATTTCATGGTCAAATCTTAAGTTTCCCCAAAAATGGATAATTAATAGAGACTTTCTCCAGAAACCAATGAAATCGTTATCCTTTGCTACCTCCATAAAAGACATACCAAATAAATATATTATCATATTTAGTTCCTATAATGATCTGAAAGATCATATGTAGAATGTAAAGTTACAATAATATTTTCTTTTGATTAATCACCACTATCTATATACTAAAAAGATCCATGATCCCCAAATAGACTCATATTTCTATGTATATTGTTGAAAGATCATAAGTCATCCTAACTAGTCTAGTGTTAATATGGTCAAAAGAGATCTAGCCATTCAAGAGTTATTTGAAAGAAATAATAAATTACTTGCTCAAGCCAAAAAGGTCAACATGGAAGGAACTTTTGAAGAAAAGAATAAAAAAGAGAGTGAAGAAGGTCATGTATGGAAGACTCCACTAGGGTTCCCAAAGACTGTAGATTTTAGTCAATATTCTCTTGATGGTAGATTAAGAGCTTAAATTTATTATCTAAGAACATTATATAAAAGTTTTCACTAGTCCACTAAAGTTAAGTTATTAAATTGGAATAATTTGGCAACCAAATGTTTAAACCATAAGGTTTAAGATATCCAATAGATTCTTGACCAGGTATCTAAATTGATGAAAAGTATTGAGTTGTATTAGAAAGGATAGCTTATTAGAGCAATTAATATTCTAAATTATAATGTTTTTTCTTAGTTTGGTCATCTTGTCTATAAGATAGATAGTGAGTCTAATAGTATTAGACTACAACAATAGTCTGCTGATACAAAGATAGAAAATTTAGTAGCCCAAGAAAAACTTGTTAGCCAAAATCAAGATCAGCTCAACTCTAGCATGATTTCTCTTAAAACAAAACAATAGGAGGTGAATTAGGAGATTAGGTAGCTATCCTCAAAATTTTATATCATAACTAGAGAAATAGCTAATCAAAGTGCCAATCTTTTCACTATTCCTAAAATCTTGGAATCTATAAAATATAAAAGTCAATATTCTAAGTGATAGTCAGAAGTATTTGTTCCTAAAGACAATGATTATAGTCAAAATATTCATTCTTGATAAAATGTAGTAAAATTACAAAGAGGGTCATTTTTGAAATCCTAATCAAAGAGTTTGCCTAATACAAAAAAATCTATTGATAAGATTTTCCAAGTCGGTATGACTAAAATAGAGGCTATATAAAAAGAAAGTTATTTTGAAACAGGAGAATCTTGTAGACCTCTATTAGAGTCTCAAATAAGAAATTTAAACCTTCAACCTTTCTTCTAGAAATTCAATTGCAAACCACTAGAGAAAAGGAAAGAAATAATTCATGCTATGCTAGCATGGGCCAGTGTTCAAATATATGGTCTTAAAAAGGATCCCTTCAGTGTCAGTCAACAAATTGCTAATGGATTCATAGGAAATATTAAAGAATGGTGGGATGCTTGTGGTCAGTCATTTCATGATAGCATTTACTCACATCCTGAGTTGATTTCAGCACTTTTTAATGCTTTATTTTCATAATTTGTTGGAATAGTTGATAATGAGAAAGAAGCAAATAAAGCTAAGTTTCTTAAAGCTCAGTTATGTGACATGACTAGAATTGATGAGTGTATGTGTTATATAAAAAAATTGTTTTATAATTCTAGATAAATTTTCAATCCTACTTACAAGATTAGGTATATAGAGTCATTTCCAAAATACTTTGTCACTAAGTATAAATTTGCAATGGGTGACAATCTTCCAACAATGTCTTTTGAAAGAATCGACTAAAATATCAAGGAAATTAATGAAAAATTGTGTGTAGAAAGAAAATCATAGAAAGAAACTATGAAGTTTCCTAAATAAATTGGTGCAAAGCTATACAATTCTTTAGATAATAATTTTGGTTGTATAGATGTCCATAAATATAGGCAGTATAAGGAAAAGAAGAAAAAATCTCATTCTTGTAAGTGTTATTTTGAAAAATAATTCATTAATAAACCTTGGAAGTCTAGATACAAAGGAAAGAAGTATAGTCCAAGGAGGATATTCAGAAAGAAGAAACATGGTTTTTAGAAAAAAAATTGTTAAGTGTTTCCTTTGTCAAGGAGATCACTTTGCCAATAAATGTCTGAGTCTAAGAAAGTCAATTTTCAAAATAGCTATAATATTAATGAAAGTGAATATTTATTATTATCAGAATATGATGAGATTCAGTATGACTTAGATATTTTATGGGAAGTATCTGATAGTGATGAAAATCAAATTAATATTAATCTAGTAGAGTCTGAAATAGACAAAAAATACTTAGATTATGACTCTGAAATATGTTTTCAATTTTATATGATTTCTACCTATTGTTTAGATACACTAAGTCTATCCCAAAAAATATCCTTCGTAAAGGAAATATATGATAAAACTCCTACTTTTATGATTTTAGAATGAATGTTTCTACAATACCAAATTTTGATGTTGAGAAAAAATATTCTCTTCATCTCTCCCAAGAACAAAGACAAAAGGATATTTTATCTTGAGAAAAATCTCAGAAGACATCTCAAGTTGAAGTTATTTATCAACCTGACACTTATGATAGAGCTAACTAGTGAATGAAGCATATTTCTCTACTTCAACTCTTCCTTGCCAAAGCTCAGAATGAGTTACAAGAACTCTTGAAGGAAGAAGCTCTTGCTAATGAAAAAGAACACCTCTTTGAAGAAGAGCTTATAAAAGTTTCTAATGAGATGGAATCTCATTTTTAGGAGGGGGATACCTCCCAGAATAATAATATTTATCAAATTTTAGTTTACAGTACTAATAATCTAGTCTATGAAATTCAAATTAAGTGGGATGGTTTTAAGCCATATAATATGGATGTCCTACTTGATACTGGTGCTGATATTTAACTTGATCGATATCATTTAATTCTTACTGATATGTGGAAAGCTAATTTTCATATGCTAACCTTCATTACTAAAACAATGGTTTCAAAACTATATGTTGTTATACCTGTTATGCTTAGTGATACTATTTATCATTTCAAGGTAGTCTAACATGAGATGTCAATGTATGACATGATGATTGGATCAGATAATTTGGTAATTTTTTTTCCTTTTACAATTCAGCCACATGAAATAATTCTTGCACAAAAATATTATTTGTATAAAAAATCAAAATATGAATACAAAATTCCACTGAAAGGAAAGCTGAAAAAACCAGTAGATACTAGATGGATCCAACTAAAAGTAAATCTTTGTCATGCCAGTATTGACCCTATAATTGAAAAACTCAAAAAGTATTATTGTTCTAAAAATCCTTTAGCATTCTGAAATAGGAAAATACATGAATGTAGAATTGAGTTGAAGATGGTCAAAGACAAAGATGGTAAAGAAATAGAACCTAAGTTTAAGGCATGTCATTCAGGGATGTCTCCATCACTTAGGGAAGAATGTTTTCATGAAATAAAGTAGTTACAAGAGCATGTTTTGATCAGAGATTCAAATAGTCTGTGGGCATGTGAAGCTTTTTATGTCAATAAAATATCAAAACAGGTTAGAGGAAAGAAAATGTTGGCTATAAACTATATACCTCTTAATAAATATGTTTTGCATGTGCAACATCTAATTCCTTCAAAAGATGAAATTCTACAAAGAATTAATGGAAGAAAAGTATATAGTAAGTTTGATTTGAAATCAAGATTTTGACAAATTCAAGTTTTAGAGCAAGATAGGTATAAAACTACATTCATTACTTCCTTTGGCCAGTATGAATGGAATGTTTTACCTTTTGGTTTAAAAATAGCTCCTATTATTTTTCAAAAAATGATGAATAAAATTTTCTCAAAATATTATAATTTTATCATTGTCTATATTTATGACATATTAATATTTTCAAGATCTCTCAAAGAGCATCTTAATCATCTTGAACAATTTTATCAAATAAGATATGACAATGGCTTAGTTTTGTCTGAGAAAAAAATGTCAGTATTCAAGGATGAAATTGAATTCCTAGGGGTCACTATAAGATTAGGAGAAGTTATAGTTCAATAACATGTCTTGAAAAATATAAAGAATTTCCCTAATGAATTAAAAAATAAAAAATTGCTGCAGAGATTTCTAGGATGTGTTAACTATGTTGTTGGATATTCATCAAATTTAATTTATGGTACTAATAATCCAGTCTGTGAAATTTAAATTAAGTGGGATGGTTTTAAACCATATAATTCAGATGTCCTCCTTGATACTGGAGCTGATATTTCACTTGCTTGATATCATTCAATTTCCACTGATATGTGGAAAGCTAATTTTCATAGGCTAACCTTCAATACAAAAAATAGTGGTTTCAGAACTATCTACTATTATACCTATTATGTTTATTGATACTATTTATCATTTCAAGGTAGTCTATCATGAAATGCTAATGTATGACATGACGATTGGATTAGATAATTTGGAAATTTTTTATCCTATTACAATTCAACCACATAAAACAATTCTTGCACAAAAATATTCTTTGTATAAAAAATCAAAATATGAGTGTAGAATTCCATTGAAAAGAAAGCTAAAAAAACTAGTGGATACCAAATGGATCCAGTAAAAGGTAAATATTTGTCATGCCATTATTGATCCTATAATTGAAAAACTAAAAAAGGATTATAATTCTGAAAATCCTTTAGCTTTCAGAAAGAGGAAAATACATGAATGTAGAATTGAGTTGAAGATGGTCAAAGACAAAGATGGTAAAGAAATAGAACCTATGTTTAAGGTGCATCTTTCAGGGATGTCTCCATCACTTAGGGAAGAATGTTTCTAGGAAATAAATTAGTTAAAATAGCAAGGGTTGATCATAGATTCAAACAATCTGTGGGCATGTGAAGTTGTTTATGTCAATAAAAGATCAGAACAGGTTAGAGGAAAGAAAAGGTTGGTTATAAACTATATACCTCTTAATAAATATGTTTTGCCTATGCAACATATAATTCCTTCAAAGGATGAATTTCTACAAAGAATTAATGGAAACAAAGCATATAGTAAGTTTGATTTGAAATCAAGATTTTGGTAAATTCAAGTTGCAGAGTAAGGTATAAAAATGCATTCATTACTCCCTTTAGCCAGTATGAATGGAATGTTTTACCTTTTGGTTTAAAAATAGCTCCTAGTATATTTTAGGAAATGATGAACAAAATCTTCTCATGATATTCTAATTTTATCATTGTCTATATTGATGACATGTTCATATTTTTAAGATCTCCCAAAGAGCATCTTATTCATCTTGAATAATTTTATCAAATAGTATATGACAATGGTTTAGTTTTGTTTGAGAAAAAAATCTCAATATTCAAAGATGACATTGAATTCATAAGGGTCACTATAAGATTAGGAGAAGTTACAATTCTAGAACATGTCTTGAAAAATATAAAGAATTTTTTGGATGAATTAAAAGATAAAAAATTATTGCAGAGATTTTTAGGATATGTTAACTATGTTGTTGTAAATTATTATAATATAGCTCAAGATATAATTCTTCTAAATAAGAGACTGTCAAAGAATCCTCTGATATGGTCAGATGAAATGACTAAAGCTATTAAGAGAATAAAACAAAATTGTCAAAACATACCACCCCTTTTTCTACCTAGTAAAGGATTAAAAATTATTGAAACAGATGCATCAGATTTATATTGGCATGCTATTCTTAAAGAGATATTTTTAGATGGTATAGAGAAGCCTTGTGGATTTGCTTCTAGAAATTTTAAGTAGGCTCAAAAAAACTATCATTCTAATCATAAAGAATTTCTTAATATTATCAAATCTATTGAAGCTTTTATGTTATTTGTTAGATCTAAAAAAATTATTATTAGATCTGACTTAAATAATTTTATGAGTATGTTGCATTCTACTGATAATCTAAAGAAAGGATCTATGAGCAGGTTAACTAGGTGGGCTACATATCTATCAGATTTTGATTTTATAGTTCAACATATCCTAGGGAAAAATAATTGTCTTGAAGATTTCATTTCTAGAGAATTTAACTCAGAAAAATCAGTAATGATAGTAACAGTCATAAAGGTAAGGGATGAATTCCATCAACATATATGGAGATCAAATTCATCCATTGAAAATCAATTGATAAATAAGATAAATGCTCTCATCAGAAAATATCATGAAGCTTCTGATGAATTGAACAATACTCATTTGGCATGGACTACTCAATTTCAGGAACCTGATGGTAAAAAATGGTGTTCTAACATAATAATATATCATGAAGCAATTAATCCAAGGATTATTGGAATAAATAATCCTTTCAAAAATCTTATTTGTGGGCATGGTTTTGAATTTCGTATCCAATGGTCTACTTTTTGGTCTAGTTTTAATCTTGTTGAGAATTTTTGGAGATCAACTTAAATTTCAGATTATTTATTTAAATTTCTAGATTATATAATGCCCATGAAGGCTTTAGATGACCCTACTATTTGAACTCCTCCTAAATAAGTAAGAAATATATTTATTGCTCTGAGGATACCTTTTAGTGTTAAATTTGAATTATTTTTAGTCAAAAACTTTCAAGTTAATCTGCATGGTGGTTTAGTTCCTGCCCAACCATTAGCTACACTGTGGAAGTGATTCATAATGAGTCACCAAGCTATCTTCCCTCCTACACCTAGAAATTAGATGTTATGAATTCCTTTAGGATTATACATGGACAATACTAATTTTGACTCTAATGATGATGACAACCATTATTCTCCCCAAGGAGAATATGAATTTTTTGATGATGATTAATGACTAGTTATGGGGCCTTTCTGTAGCTATGAATGTAGGCACATTAACCCTCCTTTGAGTTTTGTGGACCTCATTACTCTCTAAATGTGGTATGTTATTGGTCATGTTGGTAAATTCTTTTTCTTATCTCTTCTTCTTTGGTGGTGCATTGTGGGCCCATAACCCACTTTCTTTTGACATCTTGCTTGTTGTCTGTAGATTTGACATCTTTGTGTTGATCATCAATCTTCCCATTTCATTCTTATAAATATGGGAAGTTCTTCATGTTATAATCATTGAATGCCTAAAGATCTCTTCTTAGGTGTGTTTTAGTGTGTCCTTAGGTTATGAGTTAGGAATAATCATATGCTCTTTACTTTCCCTTCTATGGAAACCTATGAATCAGAAACTATTCCTAAGTTTTTAAATCTTCTATAAAAATTTTGTGCTCTGTGTCCATTCTATGTTGAATTCTGTGTTGATCATGTATATAATGGTATCAGATCCATTTAATCCATATGTTCCATATGTGAACTAAGCTACAATGTTTTCTAATTTATGTTACTTCTATAATATTTGCTTGATACATCAATAAAATTATACTTTCATCTCTTGTTATCTGTCTCTATTCTATTGTTACTTTGGTTATTTGTCTTCATACCCTCTTTGGACAATAGGGAAGGGAATGATCCTTTAAAGATGTAAGTAAGGCGTGTTGTGGATCTATATAGCATCGATGATACAAAGATTATGGATACAACTAATCAGATAACTATAGATAGTATAGGTACATCTAATGTTTGTACTCTTTTAGAGATATCTTTTGCATCTTTCTTTTCTATAAAAGAAGTAACAATAGATTTTAATGAAGAAAATCATAGTCTGGAATGGAAAATCCCTATTCTTAAGCCTATAGATGTTTATGATAATATTTCTCCATTTCATCTTGTTGCCAAAACATTTATAAAAGTTTCTAAAAATGTCATCTAGGTTAAACAAAATAATCATTATAAATATCATTTACAAATCTTTGATGATCAAACGATTCATCATTTGAAGTCTCAATATAAGTATAAGTTTTTACATATAGATGTTGTTTCTTTAGGCATTTTCCCATTATTTAGATGTGGTTTAAATGTTAGTATTTTAGCGTGTTTACTTGATAATAGGCATATTTCTTTTAGTGCCTACTTAAAGAATGTTTTTCAAACTAGTCTTCACGATGGTCCAATATATACAACTATTTATCCAATCTATCCTATAGCCATCCATCAAGAAGAAAATCTAAATAAGGTCCTAAAAATTTTTCCCCAAACCAACAGTCTTGAAATTATTACTGGTTTCTACCCTCTTGCTATGAAATACCAGATCATGTATCGCTTAACCAATACTCTTCACCCTGCTATTAAACACACCCCTATGCAAGCCAAAAGCGTGGTGAGCCAAGCCATAGAAAATAGTCAAATTATTCTTGCTGAATACATTTCATGTTCAAATCTTAAGTTTCCTCAAAAATGGATAGTTGATATAGACTTTGTCCAAAAACTAAGGAAATCCTTATCCTTTGATACCTCCATAAAAGACCTGCCAGATAAACTATCAAATTTAATTCCCAAAATGATCTGAAAGATCATATGTAGAATATACAGTTACAACAATCTTTGCCTATGATTAATCCTCATTGTCTACATACTAAAAAGATCCATGATCCCTAAAAAGACCCATATTTCTGTGTAGACTGTTGAAAGATCATAAGTCATCCTAAATAGTCTAGTGTTAATATGGTCAAAAGAGATCTATCCATTCAAGAGTTATTTGAAAGAAATAAGAAATTACTTGTTCAAGCCAAAAAGGTCAACATGGAAAGAACTTTTGAAGAAATGAATAAAAAGAGAGTAAAGAAGGTCATGTATGGAATACTCCCTTAGGAGATGAGTCTTATACTAAAAAAGGATTCCAAAATATTATATATTTTAGTTAGTATTCAACTAATGGTAGATTTAGAGCTCAAATATATTATCTAAGATCATCAGATAAAAGTCTTGACCAGTCCACTGAAGTTAAGTTATTAAATTGGAATAATCTGGCAACCAAATGTTTGAACCATAAGGTTTTAGATATACAATAGAGTCTTGACCATGTATCTAAAATGATAAAAAGTATTGAGTTGTATTAGAAAGGAGAGCTTACTAGAGTAATTAATATTCTAAATGATAATGTTTCTTCTCAACATGGTCAGCTTGTCTACAAGATAGATAGTGAGTCTAATAGTATTAGACTACAACAACAGTCTACTGATACAAAGATAGAAAATTTAGTAGCCCAAGTAAAAAACTTTAGCCAAAATCTAGATTAACTCAACTCTAGTATGGTTTCTCTTGAAACAAAAGAAGAAGAGGTGCATTAGGAGATTAGGCAACTATCCTCAACATCTTATAGCATAACTAGAGAAATAGCTTATCAAAGTGCCAGTCTTTCTACTATTCCTAAAATCCTAGAATCCATAAAAAATAAAGGTCAATCTTCTAAGTCACAGCTAGAAGTATTTGTCCTTGAAGACATTGATTACAGTCAAAGTATTCATTCTTGGAAAAATGTAGTAAAATTACAAAGAGAGTCATTTTTGAAATCCAAATCAAAAAGTTTGTCCGATATAGAAAAATTAATTGATAAGATTTTCCAAGTCAATATGGCTAAAATAGAGGCTATAGAAAAAGAAAGTTATTTTGAAACTGGAGAATCTTCTAAACCTCCATTAGACTTTTATATAAGAACTTTAAGCCTTCAACCTTTTTTCAATAAATTCAATTGCAAACCACTAGAGAAAAGAAAATAAATGATTCATGATATGCTAGAATGGGCTAGTGTTCAGATATATGGTCTTAAAAAGGATCCCTTTAGTGTCAGCCAACAAATTGCCAATTGATTCATAGAAAATATTAAAGAATGGTTAAATGCTTGTGTTTAGTCATTTCATGATAGTATTTACTCACATCCTAAGCTGATTTCAGCACTTTGTAATGCTTTGTTTTTAGAATTTGTTAGATTAATTGATAATGAGAAAGAAGAAAATAAAGCTAAGTTTCTTAAAGCTCAATTATGTGACATGACTAGACTTAATGAGTATATGTGTTATATGGAAAATTTGTTTTATAATTCTAGAGAAATTTTCAATCTTGCTTACAAGATTAGGTATATAAAGTCACTTCCAAAATACTTTTCCACTAGGTATAAAGCTGTAATGGGTGATAATCTTCCAACAATGTCTTTTGGAAGAATCAACCAAAATAACAAGGTAGTCAATGAAAAATTGTGTGCAGAAAGAAAAGCACAGAAAGAAACTATGAAGTTTCATAAACAAATTGGTGAAAAGTTCTAAAATTCTCTAGATGATAATTTTGGTTGTATAGATGTCTATAAATATAGGGAGTACAAGAAAAAGAAGAAAAAATTTCATTCCTGTAAGTGTTCTTATGGAAAAGAATTCATTGATAGACCTTGGTAGTCTAGATACAAAAGAAAGAAGTTTGGTCTAAGGAGGATATTCAAAAAGAAGAAACATGGTTTTAAGAAAAAACCTGTTAAGTGTTTCCTTTGTCAAGGAGATCACTATGCCAATAAATTTCCCAATAGGAAAAAGGAGTCTAAGAAAGTAAATTTTTTGAATAGTCATAATATTAATGAAAGTGAATATGTATTATTATCAGAAGATGATGAGATCATGTATGTAATGATATTAGAGCCATACTTTAAGCCATATGTCTTGATACTTTAACCAATATACTTATGTTTACAGAACTAAGCATTATAAATATATTTCTCTATCCATTCTGTGTTGAATGATGAATTTTGTGATGATGATTAATGACTAGTTATGGGGTCTATCCATAGCCAAGACTATGGGCATGCTAACCCTCCTTCAAGTTTGGTGGACCTCACCACTTGTTAAATATGGTATGCTATCAGATGTGTTAGTAGATTCATTTTCTTGTCTCTTCTTCTTTGGCAGTGCATTATGGGCCCATAACCCACTTTCTTTTGGCATATTTCTTGTTGTTCATTGATCTGGCATCTTTGTGTCAATCTTCGATCTTCCCATTTAATTCTTATAAATATGGGAAGTTATTCATGTTACAATCATCGAATTCCTAAAGATATATTCTTAGATGTGTCTTAGTGTGTCCCTAGGTTGTGAGTCAGGAATAAGTGTATGTTCTTCGCTTGCCCTTCTGTGGGAACCTATGAATTAGAAACTATTCCTATGTTTGTAAATATTTTATAAACATCATGTGTTCTATGTCCAATCTATGTTGATCATGTATGTAATGGTATCAAACCCATTTAAGCCATATGTTCCATATGTGAACTAAGCTACAATGTTTTCTAAGTTATGTTGCTTCTATAATATTTGTTCAATACATCAATAAAATTATATATTTCATCTCTTGTTATCTATCTCTATTCTATTGTTACTTTGGTTATTTGTCTCCATACCCTCTTTGGAAAATAGGGAAGGGAATGATCCTTTAAATCTGTGAGGAAGGCATGTTGTGGATCTGTATAGTACCGATGATACAGAGATTATGGATGTAACTAATTAGATAAATATAGATAGTACAAGTACATCTAATGTTTGTACTCTTCCAGATATATCTTTTACATCTTTCTTTTCTATAAATGAAGTAACAATAGATTTTAACGAAGAAAATCCTAGTCTAGAATGGAAACTCCCTACTCTTAAGCTTACAGATGTTTACGATAATCTTTCTCCTTCTCATTTTGTTGCCAAAACATCTATAATTTTTTTTGAAAATGTCATCCAAGTTAAACAAAATGATCATTATAAATATTATTTACAAATATTTGATGATAAAACTATCAATCATTTAATGTCTCAATCTAATTATAAGTTTTTACATATAGGTGTTGTTTCTATAGGTATTTTCTCATTATTCAGATGTGGTTAGATGTCAGTCTTTTAGCATGTTTACTTGATAATAGGCATACTTCTTTTAGTGACTGCTTATAGAATGCTATCCAAAATAGTCTTCATGATTGTCCAATATATACAACTATTTATCCAAACTATCTTGTAGTCATCCATCAAGAAGAAAACTTGAGTAAGGTCTTGAAACTTTTTATTCAAACCAACAGTCTTGAAATGATTACTAGTTCCTATCCTCTTGCTATCAAATACTAGATCATGTATCGCTTAACCAATACTCTTCACCCCACTGTTAAACACACCCTTACGCAAGGCAAAAGCACCATGAGCCGAGCCATAGAAAATAGCCAAATTATTCTTATTGAATCCATTTCATGGTCAGATCTTAAGTTTCCCTAAAAATAGATAGTTGATACAGATTTTGTCTAGAAATCAAAGAAATCCTTATCCTTTGCTACCTCCATAAAAGACCTACCAAATAAATATATTATCAAATTTAATTTCCATAATGATTTGAAAGATCATATGTATAATTTACAATTACAAAAATGTTTTCCTATGATTAATCCTCACTGGTTGCATACTAAAAATATCCATGATCCCCAAGAAGACTCATATTTCTGTGTAGATTGTCGAAATATCATAAGTCATCCTAACTAATCTAGTGTTAATATGGTCAAAATAGATGTAGCCATTCAAGAGTTATTCAAAATAAATAAGATATTACTTTCTCAAGCCAAAAAGGTCAACATGGAAGGAACTTTTAAAAAAAGAATAGAAAAGAGAGTGAAGAAGGTCATGTATGGAAGAATCCCCTAGGAGATAAGTCTTATACTGAAAAAGGATTCCCAGAGACTATAGATTTTAGTCAATATTAACCTAATGGTAGATTCATAGCTCAAATTTATTATCTAAGATCATCATATAAAAGTCTTGACCATTCCACTAAAGTTAAGTTATTAAATTGGAACAATCTAGCAACCAAATGTCTGAACCATAAGGTTTTAGATATCCAATAGAGTCTTGACCAGGTATCTAAAATCATGAAAAGCATTGATTTGTATCAAAAAGGAGAGATTACTAGAGTAATGAATATTCTAAATGATAGTGTTTCTTCTCAACATGGTCAGCTTGTCTACAAGATAGATAATGAGTCTAATAGTATTAGACTACAACAACGGTCTGCTAATACAAAGATAGAAAATTTAGTAGCCCAAGAAAAAATTGTTAACCAAAATCAAGATCAGCTCAACTCTCGTATGGTTTCTCTTGGAAAAAACAAGAAGAGGAATATCAAGAGATTAGGTAGCTATCCTCAACATCTAATAGCATAACTAGAAAAATAGATAATAAAAATGCCAATCTTTCTACTATTCCTAAAATCTTAGAATCCATAAAAAATAAAGGTCAATCTTTTAAGTCACAATCAAAATTATTTGTTCCTAAAGACACTGATTATAGTCAAAATATTCATTTATGGCAAAATGTAGTAAAATTACAAAGAGAGTCACTTTTGAAATCCAAATCAAAGAGTTTGCCTGATACAGAAAGATCTATTGATAAGATTTTCAAAGTCGGTATGGCTAAAATATAGGCTATAGAAAAAGAAAGTTATTTTGAAATTGAAGAATCTTCTAGACCTCCATTAAACTCTCAGATAAGAACTTTAAACATGTAACCTTTCTTTTATAAATTTAATTACGAACCACCAGACAAAAGGAATGAAATGATTCATGTTATGCTAACATGGGCTAGTGTTCAGATATATGGTCTTTACAAGGATTCCTTCAGTGTTAGCCAACAAATTGCCAATGGATTCATAGGAAATATTAAATAATGGTGGGATGCTTTTGGTCAATCATTTCATGATAGCATTTAATCACATCCTGGCCTAATTTCAG
This sequence comes from Torreya grandis, assembly GCA_037957365.1. Taxonomy (NCBI): domain Eukaryota; kingdom Viridiplantae; phylum Streptophyta; class Pinopsida; order Cupressales; family Taxaceae; genus Torreya; species Torreya grandis. Next base: position 3,421,146 of record JARHVA010000145.1, on the reverse strand, counting down.
CACATTGTAATGCTTTGTTTTAAGAACTTATTGGAATAGTTGATAATGATAAATAAACAAATAAAGCTAAGTCTCTTAAAGCTCAGTTATGTGACATGACTAGACTTGATGAGTATATGTGTTATATGGAAAATTTGTATTGTAATTCTGGATAAATTTTCAATCTTTCTTACAAGATTAGGTATATAGAGTCACTTCCAAAATACTTTTCCACTAGGTATAAAGCTACAAAGGGTGACAATCATCCAATAATGTCTTTTGGAAGAATCAACCAAAATATCAAGGTAGTTGATGAAAATTTGTGTATAGAAAGAAAAGCACAGAAAAAAATAATGAAGTTTCATAAACAAATTGGTGCAAAGTTTTGAAATTCTTTAGATGATAATTTTGGTTTTCTAGATGTTCATAAATATAGGCAATATAAGAAAAAGAAGAAAACATCTCATTCTTGTAAGTGTTCTTTTGAAAAATAATTCATTGATAAGCATTGGAAGTCTAAATACAAAAGAAAAAAGTTTGGTCCAATGAAGATATTCAGAAAGAAGAAACATGGTTTTCAAAAAAAACCTGTTATGTGTTTCCTTTGTCAAGGAGATCACTATGCCAATAAACGTCCCATTACGAAAATGAGTTTAGGAAAGTCAACTTTCTAAATAGACATAATATTAATGAAAGTGAATATGTAATATTATCAAAAGATGATGAGATTCAGTATGACTCATATTTTTATGGGAAGTATCTAATAGTGATGAAAATCAAATTAATATGAATCCAGTAGAGTTTGAAATAGATAACAAATCCTCAGATTATGACTCTGAAATATGTTTTCAAATTCATATTATTTTTGCCCATTTTTATGATACTCTAAGTCTATCCCAAGAAAATATCCTTCCTAATGGAAAGATATGATAAAACTCCTGCTTATATGATTTTAGAATGAATGTTTCTATAATAACAAATTGTTGATGCTGAGAAAAAATATTCTCTTCATCTCTCCCAACAACAAAGATAAAAGGATATTTTATCTTGAGAAAAATCTCAGAAGACATCTTAGGTTGAAGTTTCTTATCAACCTGACACTTATAACAGAGTTACTTGGTAAATGAAGCATATTTATCTGCTTCAACTCTTTCTTGCCAAAGCTCAGAATGAGTTACAAGAATTCTTGAAGGAAGAAGCTCTTGCCAATGAACAAGAACACCTCTTTGAGGAAGAGCTTATATAAGTTTCTAATGAGATGGAATCTCATTTTTAGGAGGGGGATACCTCCCAAAATAATAATATTCATCAAATTTTAGTTTACAGTACTAATAATCTAGTCTATGAAATTCAAATTAATTGGGATGGTTTTAAAGCATATAATTTGGATGTCCAACTTGATACTAGTGTTGATATTTCACTTACCTGATATCATTTAATTCCTACTGATATGTGGAAACCTGATTTTCATATGCTAACCTTCAATATGAAAATAATGGTTTTAGAACTAACTGTTGTTATACCTGTTATGCTCAGTAATACTATTTATCATTTCAAGGTAATCCAGCATGAGATGCCAATGTATGACATGATGATTGGATCAGATAATTTGGCAATTTTTTTTCCTTTTACAATTCATCCACATGAAATAATTCTTGCACAAAAATATTCTTTGTATGACAAATCAAAATATGAGTGCAGAATTCCACTGAAAGGAAAGCTAAAAAAAACTAGTGGATACTAAGTGGATCCAGAAAAAGGTAAATCTTTGTCATGCCAGTATTGATCCTATAATTGAAAAACTAAAAAAGGATTGTTGTTCTAAAAATCTTTTAGCATTGAGAAAGAGGAAAATACATGATGTAGAATTGAGTTGAAGATGGTCAAAGACAAAGATGGTAAATAAATATAACCTAAGTTTAAAGTGCATCATTTAGGTATGTCTCCATCACTTAGGGAAGAATGTTTCTAGGAAATAAAGTAGTTAAGAGTGTTAAGCATGGGATATACTGAGAGGGGGGGTGAATCAGTATATCATATATCTTATAAATCTTTCCTTTAACCAAATTCTACTTAATCAAACATTCAAGATATGCAATAAAACTCAAACAATAAACATCACACAAGATAGAGAGAGACACTAGATATAACGTGGAAACCCAATGTGGGAAAAACCATGGAGAATCAATCTCAAATATATTCATGAAAACAAACCCATAGGAGCACCATACCCCTTTGCCAAGTACCAACTTTAGCTAAAATTCATGAGCACCAACCTACATGAGCTTCAAACCCCTTTGCCAAGCACCAACCCAGCACCTATTCGTGAGCACCAACCCATAGGAGCACCAACTCCTTTGTTGAGCACCAACCCAGCAACAATTTGTGAGAACCAACCCACAGGAGCACCAACCCCTTTGTGTATACCACACACCTATCTCTCAATGTTGATATCTCAACAAATGACAAATCAATACAACATCTCCTTCGTCTCGCTCACCTTTGCTCTTCTAATCTAGATATAACAAATACAAATCATATTCATCTCTCATAATCGCTCTTCCAAGCTAGATATTACAATATCAAATCAACCTCTCACTTCCATATAACAGATGGCTTCTCAAGCCTTTATTTATAGCTTTCCAAATGACCTTTGGCCTTCCCCCTTTGTGACCCTTCAATCCTCATGGAAAATGGCACCAATCTTGGATGACCCTTCATATTCAAGCCTTTGAAAAGTCATGTGGTGACCCTTCATGACCAAAAACGTCCTTCCCACTTTTGTCTTTATTTTTGGTGACTTTTCATATTCCTCAAAGTGTCCCTTAATGAGAAATTTGCTCTTCCTCTTTTGCCTTCACTTGGTGACTCTTGGAATTCCCCAATATGACTCTTCATGGGAAAATGCATCCCATTCTTCCTTTGTCTTTACCCCGTGGCTCTTTGACTTCTCCATGGGCCCTTATTTTGTCTCATATGCAACCAAAAATATATTTGTTAATATTAAATAAATATTAACTCATATTAGCCAAGATATATTTATTACAAACAACATTAAATGCAATGGGGCCTTTATCACCAATAATGTTAAACCTTTGACATCAATGACAATATTTCCAACAAAGAGAACAAAGTTTGATCAAAGATTCAAATTGTCTATGGGCATGTGAAGATTTTTGTGTCAATAAAAGATCAAAATAGGTTGGAGGAAAGAAAATGTTGGTTATAAACTATATACCTCTCAATAAATATGTTTTTCCTATGCAACAATCAATTCCTTCAAAGGATGAAATTCTACAAAGAATTAATGGAATCAAAGCATATAGTAAGTTTGATTTGAAATCAGGATTTTGGCAAATTCAAGTTGTAGAGCAAGATAGGTATAAAATTGCATTCATTACTCCCTTTCGCCAGTATGAATGGAATGTTTTACCTTTTGGTTTAAAAATAGCTCCTAGTATATTTCAAGAAATGATGAACAAAATCTTCTCAGGATATTCTAATTTTATCATTGTCTATATTGATGACATATTGATATTTTCAAAATCTCCCAAAGAGCATCTTAATCATCTTGAACAATTTTATCAAATAATATATGACAATGGTTTAATTTTGTTTGAGAAAAAATGTCAATATTCAAGGATGAAATTAAATTCCTAGGGGTCACTATAAGATCAGGAGAAGTTACAGTTTAAGAACATGTCTTAAAAAATATAAAGAATTTTTTGATGAATTAAAAGATAAAAAATTATTGTAGAGATTACTAAGATGTGTTAGCTATGTTTTTGGATATTATTATAATATAGCTCAAGATAGAATTATTCTGAATAAGATACTATCAAAGAACCCTCTGGTATGGTTAGATGAAATGACTAAAGCTGTTCAGAGAATAAAATAAAATTGTCAAAACTTACCTCCCCTTGTTCTACCTGGTAATAGATTAAAAATTATTGAAACAGATGCCTCATATTTATATTGGGGTGTTATTATTAAAGAAATATTGTTAGATGGTACAGAGAAACCTTCTATATTTTCTTCTAAATTTTTTAAGGAGGCTCAGAAAAACTATCATTCTACTCATAAAGAAATTCTTGATATTATCAAAGTTATTCAAGCTTTTATGTTCTTTGTTAGATCTAAAAATTTTATTGTTAGATCTAACTTAAATAATTTTATGAGTATCTTTCATTTTACTTCTAATATGAAGAATGGATCTATGAGTAGGGTAACTAGGTGGGCTACATATCTGTCAGATTTTGATTTTAGAGTTGAACATATCTTGGGGAAAAAGAATTGTCTTGTAGATTTTATTTCCAAATATTTCAACTTAGAAAGGTCAAAAAAATTAGTAATGGCAATAACAGTTACAGAGGTAAGGGATAAATTCCATCAGCATATATGGAGATCATTGCAAATCATGACAAATGAGATAAACGATCACATCAGAAAATCTCATGAAGCTTTTGATGAATTCAATAATACTCATTTGGCATGGACTACTTAGTTTCAAGAACCTGATGGTAAAAAATGGTGTTCTACCATAATGTTATATCATGAAGCCAACAATCCAAGGATTATTGGAATAAATAATTCTTTCAAAAATCTTATTTGCAGGCATGGTTTTGAATTCATTATCAAATGGTCTACTTTTTAGCCTAGATTTAATCTTGCTATTGAGATTTTTTGGAAATCAACTAAAATTCTAGATTATTTATTTGAATTTCTAGATTATATAATGCCCATGAAGGCTTTAGATGATCCTACTATTTGAATTAATCTTGAACAAGTAATAAATATATTTATCACTCTGAGGATACCTTTTAGAGTTAAATTTAAATTATTTTTAGTATAGAACTTTCAAGTTAATCTGCATGCTGGTTTGACTCCTACCCAACCATTAGCTACACTTTCAAAGTGATTCACAATCAGTCACCAAGCTATCTTCCCTCCTACATCTAGTGGTCAGGTGTTATGAATTCTTTTAGCATTATAAATGTACCATACTGATTTTAACTTTGATGATGATGATAACCATTATTCTCCCCAAGGAGAATATGAATTTTGTGATGATGATTAATGACTAGTTATGGGGTCTATTTATAGCCATGAATGTGGGAACATTAACCCTCCATCAAGTTTGTTGACCTCACCACTTTCTAAAGGTGGTGTGCTATCAGTTCTAGTGACAAATTCCTTTTCTTGTCTCTTCTTATTTAGTGGTACATTGTGAGCCTATAACCCACTTTCTTTTGGCATCTTACCTATTATATGTTGATCTGGCATCTTTGTGTTGACCATCGATCTTCTCATTTCATTCTTATAAATATGAGAATTTATTCATGTTACAATCATCGAATGCCAAAAGATCTCTTCTTAGGTGTGTCTTAGTGTGTCCTTAGGTTGTGAGTTAGGAATAAATGTATGTTCTTCGATTGCCATTCTATGGGAACCTTTGAATCAGAAACTATTCCTAAGTTTGTAAAGCTTTTATAAACATTTTATGTTCTATGTCCATTTTATGTTGAATTCTGTGTTGATTCTATATGTAATGGTATTAGAGCCATTTAAGCCATATGTTCCATATGTGAACTAAGCTACAATGTTTTCTAAGTTATGTTGATTCTATAATATTTTCTTGTTACATCAATAAAATTATACTTTCATCTCTTGTTATTTATCTCTATTCTATTGTTAATCTGGTTATTTGTCTCTATACCCTCTTTGGACAATAGGGAAGGGAATGATCCTTTAAAAATGTGAGGAAGGCATGTTATAGATATATATAGTACCAATGATACAAATATTATGGATACAAATAATTAGATAACTGTAGATAGTACATGCACATCTGATGTTTGTACTCTTTTAGATATATCTTCTACATCTTTCTTTTCGACAAATGAAACAATAATAGATTTTAATGAAGAAAATCATAGTCAAAAATGGAAACTCCCAACTCTTCATCCTATAAATGTTTATGATAAGCTTTCTCCTTTTCATCTTGTTCCCAAAACATCTATAAAAGTTTTTGAAAATGTCATCCAGGTTAAACAAAATGATCATTATAAATGTTATTTATAAATCTTTGATGGTCAAACTATCCATCATTTAAATTCTTAATCTAGGTATAAGTTTTTACATATAGGTGTTGTTTTAATAGTCATTTTTCCATTATTTTGATGTGGTTTAAATGTCAGTCTTTTAACATGTTTACTTGATAATAGGCATACTCCTTTTAGGCCTATTTACAAAATGTTGTCCAAACTAGTCTTCATGATGGGCCAATATATACAAATATTTATCCAAACTATCCTGTAGCCATCCATCAAGAAGAAAACCTAAATAAGATCCTAAAACATTTTCTTCAAACCAATGGTCTCAAAATGATTACTAGTTCTTATCCTCTTGCTATCAAATACTAGATCATGTATCACTTAACCAATACTCTTCACCCTACTCTTAAACACACCCCTATGCAAGGAAAAAGCATGGTGAGCCAAGCCAAAAAAATAGTCAAATTATTCCTACTGAATCCATTTTGTGGTTAGATCTTAATTTTATCTGAAAATGGATAGTTGATACAGACTTTATCTAGAAACCAAGGAAATCCTTATCCTTTGCTACCTCAATAGAAGACCTACCAAATAAATCTATTATTAGATTTAATTCCTAGAATGATCTAAACGATCATATGTAAAATATATAGTTACAACAATATTTGCCTATGATTAATCCTCACTATCTGCATACTAAAAAGATCCATGATCCCCAAATAGACTCATGTTTCTATGTAGACTATCGAAAGATCATAAGTCATCCTAACTAGTCTAGTGTTAATATGGTCAAAAGAAATCTAGTCATTCAAAAGTTATTCAAAAGAAATAAGGAATTACTTGCTCAAGCTAAAAAGATCAACATGGAAGGAACTTTTGAAGAAAAGAATAAAAAGGAGAGTAAAGAAGGTCATGTATGGTAGACTCCCCTAGGAGATGATTCTTATACTGAAAAAGGATTCCCAAAGACTGTATATTTTAGTTAGTATTCATCTAATGGTAGATTTAGAGATCAAATGTATTATCTAAGATCATCAGATAAAAGCCTTGACTAGTCCACTAAAGTTAAGTTATTAAATTGGAATAATATGGCAACCAAATGTCTAAACCATAATGTTTTAGATATCCAATAGAGTCTTGACCAGGTATCTAAAATGATGAAAAGTATTGAGTTATATTAGAAAGTAGAGCTTGATAGAGAAATTAATATTCTAAATGATAATATTTCTTCTCAACATGGTTAGCTTGTCTAGAAGATAGATAGTGAGTCTAATAGTATTAGACTACAACAATAGTCTACTGATACAAAGACAGAAAACTTAGTAGCCCAAGAAACAATTGTTAGCCAAATTCAAGATCAACTTAACTCTAGTATGGTTTCTCTTGAAACAAAATAAGAAGAGGTGCATCAGGAGATTAGGAAGTTATCCTTAGCATCTGATAACATAACTAGAGAAATAGCTAATCAAGGTGTCAGTCTTTTTTCTATTCTTGAAATCCTAGAATCCATAAAAAAAATAAGGTCAATCTTCTAAGTCAAAATTAGAAGTATTTGTTTCTAAAGACACTAATTATTATCAAAATATTTATTCTTGGACAAAATGTAGTAAAATTACAAAGAGAGTCATTTTTAAATTCCAAATCAAAGAGTTTGCCTGATACATAAGAATCTATTTATAAGATTTTCCAATTTGGTATGGCTAAAATAGAGGGTGTAGAAAAAGAAATTTATCTTGAAATTGGAGAATCTTCTAGACCTCCATTAGAATCTCAGATAAGGACTTTAAACCTTCAACCTTTCTTTTGGAAATTCAATTGTGAACCACTAGAGAAAAGGAAAGAAATGATTCATGCTATGCTAACATCGGTCAATGTTCAGATATATGGTCTTAAAAAGGATCCCTTCAATGTCAGCCAACAAATTGCTAACGGATTCATAGGAAATATTAAAAAATGGTGGGATGTTTGTGGTCAGTCATTTCATGATAGCATTTACCCACATCCTGAGTTGATTTCAGCACTTTGTAATGCTTTATTTTCAAAAAAATTTGTAATAGTTGATAATGAGAAAGAAGCAAATAAATCTAAGTTTCTTAAAGCTCAGTTATGTGACATGACTAGACTTGATGAGTATATGTGTTATATGAAAAATTTGTTTTTTAATTCTGGAGAAATTTTCAATCCTGCTTACAAAATTAGGTATATAGAGTAATTTATAGAATACTTTGCCACTAAGTATAAAGCTGTAATGGGTGACAATCTTCCAACAATATCTTTTGGAAGAATCAACCAAAATATCATGGTAGTCAATGAAAAATTGTGTGCAAAAAGAAAAGCACAAAAAGAAACTATGAAGTTTCATAAATAAATTGGTGCAAAGTTTTGAAATTCTTTAGATGATAATTTTGGTTTTAAAGATGTCCATAAATATAGGTAGTATAAGAAAAATAGGAAAAAATCTCATTCTTGTAAGTGTTCTTTTGAAAAATAATTCATTGATAAACCTTGGAAGTCTAGATACAAGAGAAAGAAGTTTGGTCCAAGGAGGATATTCAGAAAGAAGAAACATGGTTTTCAAAAAAAACCTATTGAGTGTTTTCTTTGTCAAGGAGATCAATATGCCAATAAATGTCCCAATAAGAAAAAGGAGTCTAATAAAGTCAATTTTTTGAATAGCCATAATATTAATGAAATTGAATATGTATTATTTTCAGAAGATGATGAGATTCAACATGACTCAAATATTTTATGGGAAGTATCTGATAGTGATAAAAATCAAATTAATATGAATTTATCAGAGTCTAAAACAGACAGCGAATCCTCAGATTATGACTCTAAAATAGGTTTTCAAATTCATATGATTTCTTTCCATTTTTCAGATACTCTAAGTCTATCCCAACAAATATCCTTTGTAAAGGAAATATATGATAAAACTCCTTATATGATTTCAAAATGAATGTTTCTACAACAACAAATTGTTGATGCTGTAAAAAATATTCTCATCTCTCCTAAAAATAAAGACAAAATGATATTTTATCCCAAAAATAATCTTAGAAGACATCTTAGGTTGAAGTTGCTTATCAACCTAACACTTATGATAGAAATACTTGGAAAATAAAGCATATTTCTCTACTTCAACTCTTCCTTGCCAAAGCTCAGAATGAGTTACAATAACTCTTGAAGGAAACAACTCTTACTGATGAACAAGAACACCTATTTGAGGAAGAGATTATACAAGTTTCTAATGAGATGAAATCTCATTTTCCGGAGGGTGATACCTCCGAGAATAATAATATTCATCAAATTTTAGTTTACATTACTAATAATCTAGTCTATGAATTTCAAATTAAGTGGGATGGTTTTAAACCATATAATCTAGATGTCCTACTTGATACTGGTGTTGATATTTCACTTTCCTGATATCATTCAATTCCTACTAATATGTGGAAAGCTAATTTTAATAGGCTAACCTTCAATACAAAAACAATGGTTTCATAACCATTTGTTGTTATACATGCTATGCTTAGTGATACTATTTATCATTTCAAGGTAGTCCATCATGAGATGCCAATGTATGACATGATGATTGGATCAAATAATTGGGAATTTTTTTTCCTTTTACAATTCAGTGACATGAAATAATTCTTGCACACAAATATTCTTTGTATCAAAAATCAAAATATGAGTGCAGAATTCCACTAAAAGGAAAGTTAAAAAAACTAGTGGATACCAGATGGATCTAGCCAAAGGTAAATCTTTGTCATGCTAGTATTTATCCTATATTTGAAAAAGTCAAAAATGATTGTTGTTATAAAAATATTTTAGCATTCAAAAAGAGGAAAATGCATGAATTTAGAATTGAGTTGAAGATGGTCAAAGACAAAGATGGTAAAGAAATAGAACCTAAGTTTAAGGCGCATCATTTAAGGATGTCTCCATCACTTAGGGAAGAATGTTTCTAGGAAATAAAGTAGTTACAAGAACAAGGTTTGATCAGAGATTCAAACATTTCATGGGCATGTGAAGCTTTTTATGTCAATAAAATTTTAGAATAGGTTAGAGGAAAGAAAAGGATGGTTATAAACTATACCTCTTAATAAATATTTTTTGCATGTGCATCATCCAATTCCTTCAAAGGATGAAATTTTGCAAAGAATTAATGGAAGCAAAGTATATAGTAAGTTTGATTTGAAATCATGATTTTGGAAAATTTAAGTTGTAGAGCAAGATAGGTATAAAACTGCATTCATTACTCCCTTTGGCTAGTATGAATGTAATGTTTTACCTTTTGGTTAAAAAACAACTCCTAGTATATTTCAAGAAATGATGAACAAAATCATCTCAAGATATCTTAATTTTATTATTGTCTATATTGATGAAATATTGATATTTTCAAGATCTCCCAAAGGGCATCTTAATCATCTTGAACACTTTTATCAAATAGTATATGACAATGGTTTAGTTTTGTTCGAAAAAAATGTCAGTATTCAAGGATGAAACTGAATTCCTAGGAGTCACTATAAGATCAGGAGAAGTTACAGTTCAAAAACATGTCTTTAAAAATATAAAGAATTTTCCTAATGAATTAAAAGATAAAAAATTGTTGCAAAGATTTCTAGGATATGTTAACTATGTTGCTGGATATTATTATAATATAGCTCAAGATAGAATTCTTTTAAATAAGAGACTATCAAAGAATCCTCTAGTATGGTTAGATGAAATGACTAAAGTTGTTCAGAAAATAAAACAAAACTATCAAAACTTACCACCCCTTTTTTCCATGGTAATGGATTAAAAATTATTGAAATAGATGCCTCATATTTATATGGGGGTGTTATTCTTAAAGAAAGATTGTCAGATGGTACATAGAAGCCTTGTATATTTGCCTTTGGAAATTTTAAGCAGGATCATAAAAACTATCTTTCTACTCATAAATAAATTCTTGCTATTATCAAAGATATTCAAGCTTTTATGTTCTTTGTTAAATCTAAAAAAATTATTGTTAGATCTGACTTAAGTAATGTTATGAGTATCTTGCATTGTACTGATAATCTCAAGAAAATATCTAAGAGTAGGCTAACTAGGTGGGCTACATATCCATCAGATTTTGATTTTATAGTTGAACATATCTTGGGGAAAAATAATTGTCTTACAGATTTCATTTCCATGGAATTTAAAACAGAAAGTTAAAAAAAATTAGTAATGGTAGTAATAGTCACAGAGGTAAGGGATGAATTCCATCAGCATATATGGAGATCAACTCCATCACTTGCAAATTAGTTTACAAATGAGATAAATGCTCTCATCAAAAAATCTCATGAAGCTTCTAAAGAATTGAACAATACTCATTTGGCATGGACTACTTAGTTTCAAGAAACTGATGGTAAAAAATGGTGTTCTACCATAATGCTATATCATGAAGCCAACAATCCAAGGATTACTCGAATAAATAATCCTTTAAAAAATCTTATTTGTAGGCATGGTTTTGAATTCCTTATCCAATGGTCTACTTTTTGGCCTAACTTTAGTCCTGCTATTAAGAATTTTTGGAGATCAGCTGAAATTCTAGATTATTTATTTGAATTTCTAGATTATATAATGCCCATGAAGGCTTTAGATGATATTATTGTTCCAATTCCTCCTGAACAAGTAAGAAATATATTTATCACTCTTAGGATACCTTTTAAAGTTAAATTTTAATTATTTTTAGTTTAGAACTTTCATGTTAATCTGCATGCTTGTTTAGCTCTTGCTCAACCATTAGCTACACTTTGGAAGCGATTCACAATCAGTCACCAAGTTATCTTCCCTCCTAAACCTGGAGGTCAATTGTTACAAATTCATTCATCATTATACATGGACCATACTAATTTTGAATCTGATGATGATGACAACCATTATTCTCCCCAAGGAGAATATGAATTTTGTGATAATGATTAATGACTAGTTACAGGGTCTATTTATAGCCATGAATGTTGGCACATTAACCCTCCTTCAAGTTTTGTGGACCTCACCACTTTCTAAAGGTGGTATGTTGTCGACCATATCAGTAGATTCCTTTTATTATCTCTTCTTCTTTGGTGGTGCCTTGTGGGCCCATAACCCACTTTATTTTGGCATATTGCCTATTATCCATTGACCTGGCATCTTTGTGTCAACCATCAATCTTCCCCTTTCATTCTTATAAATATGGGAATTTCTTCACATTACAGTCATCAAATGCCTAAATATCTCTTCGTAGGTGTGTCTTAGTGTGTCCCTAAGTTATGAGTCAGGAATAAGCATATGCTCTTCACTTGCCCTTCTATGGAAACCTATGAATCAGAAACTATTCCTAAGTGTGTAAAGCTTTTACAAACATTCTATGTTCTATGTCCAATCTACATTGAATTATGTGTTGATCCTGTGTGTAATGTATATGTTCTATGTCCATTCTATGTTGAATTTTGTGTTGATCTTATATGTAATGGTATCAGAGCCATTTAAGCCATATGTTCCATATGTGAACTAAGATACAATGTTTTCTAGGTTATTATGATTCTATAATATTTGCTTTATACATCAATAAATTTAAACTTTCATCTCTTGTTATCTGTGTCTATTCTATTGTTACTCTAGTTATTTGTCTCCATACCCTCTTTGGACAATAGGGAAGATGATCCTAAATACCTAATCTTGTAAGTAGGATTAATTTTTTTTCCCAAGAATAAATAATCATTTCAAAAATCTTATTTTCAAGAATGGTTTTGAATTCCTTATCCAATGGTCTACTTTGTGGCCTATCTTTAATCCTGTTGTTGAGAATTTTTGGAGATCAACTGAAATTCTAGATTATATAATGCCTATGAAGGCTTCATATGATCTTGATATTCAAATTCCTCCTGAACAAGTAAGAAATATATTTATCACTCTAAGGATACCTTTAGAGTTAAATTTGAATTATTTTTAATCTAGAACTTTCAATTTAATTTGCATGCTAGTTTAGCTCCTACCCAACCATTAGTTACACCTTAGAAGTGATTCACAATCAGTCACCAAGTTGTCTTCCCTCCTACACCTGGTGGTCAGATGTTATGAATTCCTTTAGCATTATACATGGACCATACTGATTTTGACTATGATGGTGATGACAACCATTACTCTCCCTAAGGAGAATATGAATTTTGTGATGATGATTAATGACTAGTTATGGGGTCTATCCGTAACCATGAATGTGGGTGCATTAACCCTCCAATTTTTGTGGGCCTCACCACTTTCTAAAGGCAAAATGTTGTCATCCATGTTGGTAGATTCCTTTTATTATCTCTTCTTTAGCGGTACATTTTGGGCCCATAACCCACTTTATTTTGGTATCTTGCCTATTGTTCATTGATTTGGCATCTTTGTGTTGACTTTCGATCTTCCCATTTCATTCTTATAAATATGGGAAGTTATTCATGTTACAATCATCGAATGCCTAAAAATCTCTTCTTAGGTGTGTCTTAGTGTTTCCTTAGGTTATGAGTCAGGAATAAGAGTATGCTCTTCGCTTGCCCTTCTATGGGAACCTATGAATTAGAAACTATTCCTAAGTTTTTAAATCTTTTATAACCATTATGTGTTGTATGTCCACTCTATGTTGAATAGGATCAACATAGAATTCAACACATAATATTTATAAAAGCTTTAGAAACTTAGGAATAGTTTCTGATTTGTAAGTTCCCACAGAAGGGCAAGTGAAGAGCATACACTTATTCTTGACTCACAACCTAATGACACACTAAGACACACCTAAGAAGAGATCTTTAGGCATTCGATGATTGTAACATGAAAAAATTCCCATATTTATAAGAATGAAATGGGAAGATCAATGGTCAACACAAAGATGCCAAATCAATACACAATAGGAAAAATTCTAAAAGAAAGTGGGTTATGAGCCCATAATGCACTACTAAAGCAGAAGAGACAAGAAAAGGAATCTACTGACATGGCTAACAACATAATACCTTTAGAAAGTGGTGAGGTCTATAAAACTTGAAGAAGGGTTAACGTGCCCACATTCACAGCTACAAATAGACCCCATAACTAGTTATTAATCATCATTACAAAATTCATATTCTCCTTGGGCAGAATAATGGTTGTCATCGTCATCAGAGTCAAAATCAATATGGTCCATGTATAATGCTGAAGGAATTCATAACATTTGACCGCCAGGTGTAGGAGGGAAGATAGTTTGGTGACTGATTGTGAATCACTTCCAAAGTGTGGCTAATGGTTGGGCTAGAATTAAACCATTATGTAGATTAACTTGAAAGTTATAGACTGAAAATAATTCAAATTTAACTCTAAAAGGTATCCTTAGAGTGATAAATATATTTATTACTTATTCAGGAGGAATTCAAATAGTAGGTTGATCTGAAGCCTTCATGGGCATTATATAATCTAGAAATTCAAATAAATAATCTAGAATTTTAGTTGATCTCTAAAAATTCTCAACAACAGGATTAAAGCTAGGCCAAAAAGTAGACCATTGGATAAGGAATTCAAAACCATGCCTGCAAATAAAAATTTTGAATGGATTATTTATTCCAGTTAATGAGAAGTTGTGTGTAGAAATAAAGGCACAAAAATAAACTATGAAGTTTCATAAATATATAGGTGCAAAATTCTATAATTTTATTAATGATAATTTAAAGTGTAAGGATGTTCATAGATACAAATAGTACAAAGAAAATAAGAAATCACATTCTTGCAAATGTTCTTCTGGAAAAGAGTTCACTTATAATAAGCTTTTTTTTGGCATCTTTCCTTGTGTCCATCGATTCGACATCTGTGTCTCAACTATTGATCTTCTCAATTAATCCTATACATATGAGAACTTTATTTCAAAGACATCAAATTCCTAGAGTCGAGTCTAGAGTAGTAAATTGTGTCTTAATGAGTCAGGAATAAGCATATGCTCTTCACTTACCCTTTTGTGGAAGCTTGTGAATCAAAAACTTTTCCTAAGTTTATTATTTACTTAATATATTATGAAAGCTTTGTAATATCTATGTGTCTTAAGCAATACAATGATCTAACATTTAATGGTATCAGATCCATGACCCATAACCCATGACCCATGAGCCAATGAGTCTTATGTCATATACATGTTGATTCAGTAAAATTTCTTCAGTATATTACTAAAATTATACTTTCATCTATTGGTATTTGTATCTATCCTATTGTTATTCTAGTCTTTTATCTCCATATTATCTTCAAATAATAGGGAAGGGAATGATCCCATAAATCTGTGTGGAAGGCTGATTTTCATCAGTTAACTTTCAATATAAAAACATTGGTTTCAAAATTATTTGCATTCATACTTGTTGTGCTTGGTAAATCTACTTATCATTTTAAGATAGTCCAACATGAAATGCTAATATATGATATAATGATTGGTTCAGATAATTTGGTAACTTTATATCCTATCAAAATTGAGCTACATGAAATAGTTCTGGCACAAAAATATTCTTTGTACAAGAAATCTAAATATGGTTGCATAATTCCATTAAAATAAAAACCAAGAAAACCAGTTGACACTAGATGGATACAATAGAAGGTAAATATTTGCCATGCTAGTATTGATGCAATACTTGAAAATCTTAGGAAGGATTGTTATTCTGAAAACCATTTAGCAATTAGAAGTAGAAAACTACATGAATGTAGAATTGAATTGAAGATGGTAAAAGACAAAGATGCTAATGAAATAGAACCTAAGTTTAAGTCACATCATTCAAGAATATCTCCTTCACTTACAAAAAAATATTTTTAGGAAAAAAATAGTTGAAAGAATAAGGTTTGATAAGGGATTCCAATAACCCTTGGGCATGTGAAGCATTCTATGTAAATAAAAGATCAGAGCAGATAAGGGGTAAGAAGAGACTAGTTATAAATTATGTCCCTCTTAATAAGTATGTTTTAACTATTCAGCATCCTATTCCTTCAAAGGATGAAATCTTACAAAGGATAAATGGAAGAAAGGCCTACAGTAAGTTTGATCTGAAATCAAAATTCTAGCTGATACAAGTAGTAAAAAAAGATAGGTATTAAACTACATTTGTTACTCCTTTTGGCCAATATGAATAGAATTTTCTACCTTTTGGTCTGACAATTGCTCCTAGTATATTTTTAAAAATGAACAAAATTTTCTCATCACACTCTAATGTTATCATTGTCTGTATAGATGATATATTAATTTTTTCATGATCACCTAAAGAATATCTCAATCTTCTAGGATAATTCTATCAAATTGTGTATGACAATGGTATAGTTCTATCTGAGAAGACAATATCAGTTTTTAAAGATGAAATTGAGTTTCTAGGTGTTACTATAAAATCAAGGAAAGTTGTAGTATAAGAACATGTTTTAAAGAATATCAAAAAAATTCATCATGCGCTGAAAGATAAAATATTTTTACAAAGATTTCTTGGCTATGTAAACTATGTAGCTAGATATTATTATAACATTGCACATGATAGAATTATTTTGAATAAAAGGTTATCAAAAAATCTTCCAGCATGGTCTAATGAAATGACAAAGCTATTCAAAGAATAAAGTAAAACTGTTAGAATTTATCACCTCTAGTTCTACCTGATAACAGTCTAAAGATCATTGAGATAGATGCCTCAGATTTATATTGGGATGCTATTGTTAAATAAAGATTATCATATGGTTCAGAGAAACCTTGCAAATTTGCTTCTAGAAATTTTAAATAAGCTGAAAAAAACTATCACTCTACTCATAAATAATTTCTTGCTATTATTAAATCTATTCAAGCTTTCATGTTATTATTAGATAAGAATTTTTTTTTGTTAGATCTAATTTAAATAACTTTATGAGTATTCTTCATTCTACTGATAATCTAAAGAAAGGATCTATGAGTAGGTTAACTAGGTGGGCAACTTTTTTGTCAAATTTTGATTTCTCTATTGAGCATATTTTGGAGAAAAAGAATTATTTTACTAATTTTATATTCAAGGAATTCAATTCAAATAACTCAAAAAAATTAGTCATGGCAGTGACAGTTATAGAAGTACGTGAAGAGTTCCATCAACATATATGGAGATCCACTCCATCTGTTATAAATTAGTTAACTCATGAGATGAATGTTCTCACCGAAAAATCTTATGAAGCTTCTACTGAACTTAATAACACTCATTTGGCATCAACATCACAGTTTCAAGAACCTGATATTAAAAGATGGTGTTCTACTATAATGTTATACCATGAAGCTAATAATCCAAGGATTACTGGCATAAATAATCCCTTCAAGAAATTTATTTGTAGGCATGGTTTTGAATTCTTAATTCAATGGTCTACTTTTTTACCAAGCTTTAATCCTACTACTAAAAATTATTGGTCATCTACTAGTATTATAGATTACCTATTTAAATTTTTGGATTATGTTATGTCTATGAAAGATTTTGATGATCCTACTATTCATATCCCTCTTGAGCAAGTATGGAATATATTTATTACTTTAAGGATACCTTTCAGAATTAAGTTTGAAATATTTTCTATTTAGAATTTCTAAGCTAACATGTATGTTGGCTTAGCTCTTGCTCTACCATTAGCTACTCTTTGGAAAAGGTTTATAATAAGTCATTAGGCTATGTTTCTTACTACACCTGGCAGTCAGATTTAAATATTCCTTCAGTGTTATACATGGATCACACTGACTTTGATTCTGATGATAACAAAAAATATTCTCTCTAAGAAGAATATGAATTCAATGATAATGACTAATTTAATCTAAAGACTAGTTTTGGAGTCTATCCATAGCCATGAATGTGGGTACATTAACCCTCTTTTATGTCTTGTGGACCTCACCACTTACAAAAGGTGGTATTCTGTCAGCCATGTTGACAAATTTTTTGTTTATCTTTTTTTATTAAGCAATACGTAGTGGGTCCATAACCCATCTACTTTTGGCATCTTACCTTTTGTTCATTGATTCAACATCTTTGTCTCGATTGTTGATCTTCTCATTTCATCCTATAAATATGAGGATAACTTCATTACAAAGACATTGAATGTCTAGAGTTGAGTATAGAGTCCTTATTTGATAATCTAATGGAGGTTTAGATGTAGAAGATTCTCTTATTTCAAAGCAACTTTTTGTTTTAGCAGGCTCTATCTTAGCCATGCCTATCTCAAAGATCTTATCAAAAGATTTTTCTGGATCAATCAGACTCTTTGATATAGACTTAGTAAATAATTTTTTGTAACTTTAGAATATTTTTCCATGAATGGATATTCTAACTATAATCAATATATTTTGGAATAATTATTTCTAGTTGTGGCCTAGAAGATTGGCCTTTATCCTTTATTGAAATCAGAATATTAGGAATAGTAGATAGGCTAGAACTATGATTGACCACTTCTCTATCTATACTATCAGAAGCTGAAGATAGTTGTCTAATTTTTTGGTATGCTTTTTTATATTTTATCTCAAGAGTAGGCATTTGATTTATTAAATCTATTTCAAGGGAAACTACACTAAACTGAATTTGATCTTGATTCTCATCTCCTAAAGGAGTTTTCCATACATGACCTTCTTCATCTTCTTTTTTAGTCTTTTCTTCAAAAATTCTTTTCATATTAATTCTTTTGGCTTCAACAAGTAACTTCTTATTTCTCTCAAGTAGTTTTTAAATGGCTAAATATCTTTTAACCTTATGAGTACTAGACTGATTTGGATGACTTGTAATTTTTTGATAGTCAACATAGAAGTATGAATCTATTTGAGGATTATGGAATTTCTTGAGATGTAGATAATGAGGATTGATTGAAGGCAAGGTTTGCTACATTTGTATACTTTGCATATGATCTTTCAAGTCATTATGAGAGTTAAATATAATGATAGATTTGTTTGGAAAATATTCTATAGATGTAGTAAAAGATAAGGATTTTTTGGGCTTTTGGACAAAGTTTGTGTTATTATCCATTTTTTGGGAAACTTAAGATCAAACCAAAAAATTAATTTAAAAAAAATTATCTAACTATTTTTAAATGCTCTATGTAGAGTAATTTCCTACTCTACGTCGTATTCAATTATTTTCAATTGAGCACTGCAATTTTGGTTCTTTGGGCGAAGTGGTAGAATTTTGAAGCAGAGGGCTAATTCGTTTTGCCTAAGTGTTGAGATGCATCGAAAGCTGCCAAGTGTCACCCTCTGAGTAGGTCTTTTTCCCCTTATTTCATTCATCTCATTTTTGCCTGAGTATTAGTTCAAGTGGATGCTATAAAGTGTCATTTTTTGGGAGATAAAGCTGACAGTTGGCATTCCCTGAGTCCCCTTTTTGTAACCTTCAAGAATCGCAGACTGTGCCACATACCCAGTAGCTGTTAAGCAGAATGCACCACATGTCAGCATCCATGTCTCATATCGGTGTCCACACTTCACTCAAAGACTTTCAACATAAAATAGCAGAGAAGGTGGAAAGTTCCAAGTGGTAATTGTGGAGGCCCTGAAATACCTTTTTGGAGAAAAATCGCAAGCCACCACATGTCATCATCCAGGAGACTTTGGTCTAATTATTTCATTCAACGCATAAAGGTGTCCTTTCATTTTGCTTAAGTGCTAAGAGCAGTGGAGGCTGCCAAGTGTCACTCTTTGATCCCTTTCTACCCCATCCCCAAAAGGCAATGAAAGGCACCACGTACCTTTAGACGAAGAAGTGGAAGATGCCACGTATCTTCTCAGGAGCAGTGGAGATCTCTACGTGTCAACATCTAACGGATCATCATCGAGTTTCATTGCTGAATAAAGGTTGTGGTGGGCCTCGAGTGTTACTTCAAAATCCACAAAAGCTACCAGGTGTCGCCATCTGTAAGAGCCTGTTATGAGTCCTGAATAAATCTACAACATAGCCAAGGAAAGGGAGAGGGCCACGTGTCTTTGATGAACCTAGTGGAGAGTGCCAAATGTCATTTTTCAATGCCTAAAAGAGAGTTTTTCATAAATTAGCGAAGGGTCCTCTCCCATTACAAATAGAATAGAGTTCTTGTCTACCTGTTATAGCAAAAATGGAGGGAAACTCGGTGAGAGTTAATTCGAGTAGATGGAGCAGTACACCGAGTAGTTTTTTTGGGGATTGCAAGAATTGAAGAGGTTGTTTGTTTGTCTCCTAATAGCAAAGGTAGAATAGATAGTTGAGCAGCCCAGTAGGTGATGAAATTTGAAATTCAGGCATGAAGAGAAGAACTAGTCAAGAATCGCCATGTCACAGTTAAGGGCAGTCGTTCTTCTCCAGAATGGCTTTTCAAAGCATTGAATTCACCAAAGTTCAAATTATTATTATTTTTTATTTACATATATGGGGATATAAAAGAAGAATTATAAAATCTAAAGGGGGAATTCTCATAGTTTTAGACTATCTAAAGTTTGTGGCCAATAATATCATTTGCTCTTGTCTCAATTTTCTTGAGTTGTAAAGTTTATGTAATCATGCATGTTTCTATGCCCCTTATGTGGCTAAATGAATTGAGGAAATTTGATCTCCATGCCTTTGTTGATGTTATCTGTGTTGTTTGCAAAGTAGTCTATACTATAGATTTTCTAGTGCGGTGATTGGAAATATTATTTGCTTTTGTCTCGTTTTCTTGAATCTGAAGATTTACATAACTATGCATGACTTATACACCTCTAATGTGATTGTAAGATTCTATTAATAAGATTGAACATTATGCCTTTGTTGATAATTCATGTATCTCAGCAAAAGACTCCCCTGTTGTGAGCCTCTATTTCTATTATTCCAATCTTTTACATTGATCATGCACTTGTCTGCTCTTAAATGTAATAGAATCACATAATAGTTTCATTGTGCTCAGGTTAGGATTAGGATTACTCTCAAGCTCATCACCATAGTTAGGTTTCAATTCCTACATTTTGTGTTTTTGTTTAGTCTCCTATCCCTTTTCCCCAACACCCAATACAAAAGAAGAGACCAACTTCTTTAAAATATGGAGGTTGTTTTCAAGCCGCATTGTCCCATAGCTTGAAACTTCCCATTGTTGTTGATTAAGGCCTAGCACAATTTTAAGACATCAACAATTTTTGGCACACTCAGTGGGACCAATCTTTCAAGGAGTTGAAGAATTTTGGTGTATTCTTCAACCAATCTACCTTTAGAGGTTTTTATCGACACCAACAATGACTCTATGTCACCATAAAATCAAGCAGTATCATCAAGAAATCTCTTTGGTATGTATAACTCTATAACTCATAGCTATGAGTCTTATTCTCCTTCAAATATGTTTTATCAAGAACAAGCTTCTCCAAAATCATGTTGAGTAATGAAGATGCATATTGTTATGAGCCACATCAGTCTTATGCCTAGTCCCCCTAATATGTCTCATCCCATGTTCAACCTAACCTTATTTTCACTTTCAAAAAAGCATTGCTGGGATTTAAAAAATAGGTGTTAGAGCTTGACAGCAAAAGGGGATATGGCCAAGAGATTCCTTTTCATATCATCTATCAAGTAAGGGATGCAATAGACTTGATTAAAAGTGAGTGGGATCCCATTGAGAGGGCAAATTGGCAAGAACTTACATATGAGATGTTAGAAGTGTGTGGATTGATTGCATTCTTAGAAGAGAGGCTAAGTGTTCATGAGAACTAGCCTTACCAAGTCTACCAAACTTCATACCCACCACCATAAATCCCATATCAAACATATGCCACCCCTGTTCGTGAACATGGTCAAAATCATCAAGACCAATTCCCCAATAATGCAGAGTCTATGATAGCAACAAGGGAAGAGGATCCCAAACTCTCACTTTCCCCTCAAATTCCTTCCACCCTTACTCAAGAAGCTTCTTATTTTCCATCACAGCCTTCTTCTTTCCCCCTTTTTGAAGAAGAATATATTTTGAAGGAAGCAATTGAGTATGCAGAAGAATACACTCAATTCATGGCCAAACAAGAAGATTACATCAGTATAGAAGAGGAGGAGATCACCATAGACTCCCCTTTTGATGAGTAAGAGGATAAGATGCAAGATTTTTCCTTAACTTCTGATGAGGAGGAGATCATTTCTAATTTTTTCCTCACTCTACAAGAGGATATGGAGGAACATGGACACTCCCTCGACCAAGTCATTGAGATAGGAGGCACTGAGTTGGTTTCAAATGAAGAAGAAAGCCCTGAGATTCAAATGAGTATGCAGAAGAGATGCTAGCTTTTTAATTCATCCTTGCAAGAGGATGAGGTCATCAAAGAGCATGATGATGAAATAAAGCTGGAATTTGAAGAAGATGTGTTGAAAGATAATGGATATCAAAAGGCACAGCATGAAGAACCAATAGCCCATGATTTCTTGATGACACCCAACAACATGAATAAGTATTTGATGGGCATTCAAGGACAAGAAGAGTTCATAGGTGTCGAATACATGTTTTGCTCAGACTCGTTCAAGTACAAGCAGACTTGTGTGGGTGGTGCAAAGAACATTCCATTAATGACATATCTTTTTCAATCATTGGTATGGCAACGTAAGTTGGCTTGTCATAAAGAGGACATGGGAATGTTCATTTTTGATCCCAGAGGAAAATAAGGATTTGTAATTAATGTAGTTAGGTAGTTTCCATTCCTGCATTGCTTTGTTTTGATTTTTTGCTTTCCCACTTTTCCTTTAAAATAAGCATTTTAAACGTAGAGTCAGCGTCTTAGAAATTCTTTAATCCTTTATTTTTTGCCACAATAAATGCTTCCCAAAATCTTTCAAAATTTCCAAGGTACCTTGCATCGCATAATGTGTCCACCTCGTTGTTTCCCAAAGATTGAGTAGGATTTACTAATGGTCACCTTAATTTAATTCTATTTAGGACTTGATAGGCCCATAAAAATCCCTTAGAAAATTTTAAAGTTTACAAACTCTCAAGCATTCCTATGAAAATATCTTGCTCATCGTGATTATGGCACCTAGTGAAATTTTTTGCAACAAGCGTGTTTTTATCTTGCAAAAGGTTCATACCAGGTTATTATACAAGAGATTTAGAGATGGTGGGAACATCAAAAACACTTGGGAAGATAAGAAGGGTGCAGTCCCAATTAGACCTAGAAGAGGAAGAATAGCCTTCACATCACCTAGTGTAGAGCACTGCAACTTCTCCTCAGGTAGGAATTACTCCCCCTCCTCCCTCTCAATCCATGCCTCCACCCAGCCAAATGACACCTCCCACCACTACTTCCATTCCCATTTCACAATTCACTTCATCCTTGATGCCTCAAGCCTTAACATTACCCTATTTCTCCCCTCTATTCCCAAAAAAATGCCCCTTCAACTCACCCCTAGCCAGCCAATGGCTCTCCAATATGGCCTATCGCAAGAATTTCCCTTCATAGAGGGATATATTGCATCCCCTTCCACCTTCCAGATGCAAGATGATGCTACAAGGAAGGCAAGAGAAGCCCAATTGGAGAAGAAGAGGAGTAAAAAGAATAAAGCGATGGTGGTGCCACATTCAAGTTCACAATTTGACCCCATTCAATAGTAGCTGACGGTGACCCATTTGTCACCCAACATTGCCAAGCTGAGCAAACAAATGTGGTCGTAAGACTACACCATGAACGCAGTGGCCATCAACATGTCCTTATTCAGGCCTCAAGATAGAGTCGAGCTCATGACCGAATCCACTTTTGTGGTCATAAAAGATTATTTGAGAATATCAAGGAGACTGCAAAAGATGGAGGCCAACCTGGCCATGAAAAAGGCAAACTACAATAGTTTGGCTGAACAAATAAACTAGAAGGATAATGAGATAGCTAGTCTACAGAAATAGTTGCAAGATACTATTTCCCTCTAGACTCAACAGGCAATTTAGATCTAAAATGATTCTTTGAAAGTAGAGCTTATACTTGCCAAGGATGCAGTAATAGCTCTAAGATGGGAAAACACAACATTACAGGGAAGAGTCAAAGGACTCCAACTGTGGGTTACCCAATCACAGTAAAGGTTGATAGAAGAACAGAATAAGGGTGTGGCTTTTCAAGCCTAGTTCCAAGCAGAGCAGTAGTGGACTGTGTAACTAGCAATTAAGATGGCCAATAGGCCAAGAGGTTTTAGAATGGTGCAGCTGGTGAAGGAACTCTACAAGTCAGCGTGGGAGAGAATCTCTTTGGAGATTCTCTAGCTTAGGCCACTTTTCACCTTCCTACACCATGCACAGCAGCTATGTGAGATGGTCGAGAATCTGGTATAGAGCACTCTGGCCATGATCTCTTAGAGAGTCATAGACTCTCATTCTTTATTAGAGAAGCTCTACAGCTCAAGGGATGAAACATTGGCAGTTGCAGGGATTCGTGATAGAATGGCCACTATGAAACAAGTCAATGAAGAGCTCAGTCGTAATGTCACAGCCAACAACTACAGAAGCTGTCTTGATGTCATCAACGAAGGCATCAAAAAAATGAGGCAACACATTGAAGATCTAGTGTGACTAGGCCTTCCTTCCCCATTTCTAGATGTGAAGATGGTGCTGATGGTGGACCAAATCCAACCATTGATGCTAGCTCGACAAAGGAATCAAATAGTTTTTTAGAGCTTGTGGGATGATTCTCCAACCTCTAAGGTCAAAACTATTCTAATTCCTATTTTCCTACTAGAATCCAAGCTAAAAGCCACTGCCCAGGTCCTGCAAACCTTCTCACACAAAGATCTCATTATCTTGGATTTGGCTTTTGATGAGTTGTAGAACAAGCAAGGATTATCCGACCATGAGTGGTATATCTTCTAGATAGCTCTTTTGAAGCTATAAATTTTGAAATTTTGATCAAGTAGGAGTCAAGTTATTTTTGAGCAGGCTCAAAAGCCCTGATGGTTGCCAATAACTATAGAGTAATTTCCTACTCTATGTCGTATTCAATTATTTTCAGTTGAACACTGCAATTTTGGTTCTTCAGGCGAAGCAACAAAATTTTGAAGTAGAGGACCGGTTCATTTTGCCTAAGTGTTGAGATGCAACGGAAGCTGCCAACTGTTACCTTCCAATCAGGTCTTTTTCCCCTTGTTTCTTTTGTTTCATTTTTTCTCGAGTATTAGTTCAAGTGGATGCTACCAAGTGTCACTTTCTGGGAGACAAAGCTGACAATTGGCATTCTCTGAGTCCCCTTTTTTTAACCTTCAAGAACCATAGACCATGCCACATACCCAGTAGTAGTTAAGCAGAATGCACCACGCATCAACATCCGTGTCTCATATCGGCATCCACACTTCATTCAAAGACTTTCAACATAAAGCAGCAGAGAAGGTGAAAAGTGCCAAGTGGCAATTGTGGAGGCCCTAAAATACCTTTTTGGAGAAAAATTGCAAGCCACCATGTGTCATCATCTGGGAGACTTTGGTCCAATGATTTCATTCAATGCATAAAGACATCCTTTCATTTTGCTTAAGTGCTAAGAGCAGCAGAGGCTACCAAGTGTCACTCTCTGGTCCCTTTCTACCCCATCCCCAAAAGGCAGTGGAAGGCACCACGTACCTTTAGATGAAGAAGCAAAAGATGCCACGTATCTTCCTAAGAGCAATGGATATTTCCACATGTCAATTTCTAAGGGATCATCCTCGAGTTTCATTACTGAATAAAGGTTGTAGTAGGCCTCAGGTGTTACTTCAAAATCCATGAAAGCTGCCAGGTCTCGCCATCTGTAAGAGCCTATTATGAGTCCCAAATAAATCTACAGCATAGCCAAGGAAAGGGAGAGGGCCACGTGTCTTCGATGAACCCAGTGGAGAGTGTCAAATGTCATTTTCTAATGCCTAAAGGAGAGTTTTTCATAAATTAGCTAAGGGTCCTCTCCCATTACAAACAAAATAGAGTGCATGTCTACCTGTTACAGTGAAAATGGAGGGAAATTCAGTGAGAGTTAATTCGAGTAGATGGAGCAGTGCACCATGTAGTTTTTTTTTGGGCTTGCAAGCATTTAAGATGCCATCCATTTGTATCCTAATAGTGGAGGCAGAATATATAGTTGAGCAGCCCAGTAGGTGATGAAATTTGAAATTCAGACACGAAGAGAGGAACTAGTCAGGAATCACCATGCTACAATTAAGGGCAGTCATTCTTCTCCAGCATGGAGTTTTAAAGCATTGAATGTGCCAAAGTTCAAATTATTATTATTTTTTATTTACGTATTTGGGGCTATAAAAGAAGAAGAATTGTAAAATCTAAAGGGGGGAATTCTCATAGTTTTAGACTATCTAAAATTTGTGGCCAATAATATCATTTGCTCTTATCTCAAATTTCTTGAGTTGTAAACTTTATGTAATCGTGCATGTTTCTATGCCCCTTATGTGGCTAAATGAATTGAGGAAATTTGAGCTCCATGCCTTTGTTGATGTTATCTGTGTTGTTTGCAAAGTAGTCTATACTATAGATTTTCTAGTGCGGTGATTGGAAATGTTATTTGCTTTTGTCTTGTTTTCTTGAATCTGAAGATTTACATAACTGTGCGTGACTTCTACACCTCTAATATGATTGGAATATTCTATTAAGAAGATTGAACACTATGCCTTTATTGATAATTCCTATATCTCAGGAAAAGACTCCCCTATTGTGAGCCTCTGTATCTGTTATTCCAATCTTTTACATTGATCATGCACTTATCTACTCTTAAATGTAATATAATCACATAATAGTTTCACTGTGCTCAGGTTAGGATTAGGATTACTCTTAGGCGCATTGCCATAGTTAGGTTTCAATTCCTACATTTTGCGTTTCTGTTTAGTCTCCTATCCCTTTTCCCCAACACGCAATACAAAAAAAGAGACCAACTTCTTTAAAATCTGGAGGTTGTTTTCAAGCCGCATTCTCCCATAGCTTGAAACTTCCCATTGTTTTTTATTAAGATCTAGCATAATTTTAAGACATCAACACTCTACACACCACACTTTTGCCTTGTGCAGGAGTATGTTTGACAACATAATGAAAGGTATTGGTTAAGTGATACATGACCTAGTATTTAATAGAAAGAAGTCAAGAGCCAGGGATCATGTCTAATCTATAGGTTTGGAGAAAAAATATAAGGAATTTATTTAGATTTTATTCTTGCTGGATAGTGACTGGATAATTTGGGTATACAGTTGTAAAGATCAAGCCATCATGAAGACCAATTTGAACAACATTCTATAAATAAGCACTAAATATGGTAAGTCTATTATCAAGTAAACATATTAGAAGACTGACATTCATACCTCTTTTGAATAAAGGCAAAACACCAATGGAAATGGCACCAGTATACAAAAACTAATATTTAATCTGAGATTTCAATTGATGGATAGTTTTATCATCAACTATTTACAAGTGATATTTATAATAATCATTTTACTTAACTTGAATAACATTTTTAAAAAAAATTATGAAAGTTTTAGCAAGAAGATGAAAAGGAGAAATATTGTCATAAACATATGTAGGCTTAAGAGTTGGGAGTTTCCATTTAGGGCTAGGATTTTCTTCATCAAATTCTATAGTTATTTCATTTGTAGAAAAGAATAAACCAATAGATATATCAGAGAGTGTGTAAACATCAGATGTACCTGTAGTATCTGAGGTTATCTAGTTAGCTGTATCCATAGTCTTCATATCATCAATGCTATATTGATCCACTATCATGCCTTGCTCATAATTATACTAACATGATCCACTATAGTGTACTCTATCTTAGCCATACCTACCTAGAAGATTTTATCAAGAGATTTTTCTGGATTAGGCAGACTCTTTGATTTAGACTTAGTAAATGATTCTTTTTGTAACTTTTGAACATTTTTCCATGAATGGATATTATGACTATAATCAATATTTTTTGGAACAACTATTTTTGGTTATGGCTTAGAAGATTGGTTTTTATCTTTTATTGAATTTATAATTTCAAGAATAATAGATAGACTAGAACTATGATTAACTACTTCTCTATCTATACTATCAGAAGCTGAAAATATTTGTCTAATTTCTTGGTATGTTTCTTCTTGTTTTATCTCAAGAGTAGACATTTGATTTTTTAAATCTGCTTCAAGGGATAATACACTAGACTGAAGCTGATCTTAATTCTGGCTGATAATAGTTTCCTTAGTAATCAAATTTTCTATCTTAGCTTCAACAGATTGTTGTTGTAGACTAATGCTACTAGACTCATTATCTATTTTTTGAACAAGCTGATTGTATTGAGTAGAAACATTATCATTCAAAATATTAATTGCTCTATCAATTTTTAAAAAATATAACTCAATACATTTTAACATCTTAAAAACCTAGCTAAGACTTTGTTGTACTTCTAAAACTTTATTATTCAAGCATTTGGTTTCAAAATTATTATAGTTCCTCTAATATTACAATATATACTTTATTACAAAAGAGTACTCTACACACACACACACACACACACACACACACACAGAGAGAGAGAGAGAGAGAGAGAGAGAGAGAGAGAGAGAGAGAGAGAGAGAGAGAGAGAGAGAGAGAGAGAGATAACTATATCCAAATCTTCCTCATAATGTAGCTCTAGGATCATTTAAAGAGATTTACACACACACACACACACACACACACACACACACACACACACACACACACACACACACACATAAAATTAACTCATATAGTGTTATCTGTCAAGAAGAAAAACAAAATAATGTCCTAAAGCCTTTTCTCCAAACTTATGGATTAGACATGATCCATGGATCTTGTCCTCTTGCTATTAAATACCAGGTCATGTATCATTCAACCAATACCCTTCATCCTATTGTCAATCATAATCCTGCATAAGGTAAAAGCATGGTGTGTATAGCAACGAAAAATAGTCAGATAATTCTCGCTGAATCAATTTCTTGGTCTAATCTTAAGTTTTCTGAAAAGTGGATAGTAGACACAGACTTTATCTAAAATCCCAAGAAATATTTCTTTTTCTACATCTATAAAATAGTTTTCAAACTAATCTATCATTATATTTGACTCTCATAATGACTTGGAAGATCATACATAGAGTATACAATTATAGCAACCCTTGCCTTCAATCAATTCTCATTGTCTGCATCTCAAGAAAGTCCATGATCCTCAAATAGATTCATACTTCTATGTTGAATATCAAAAAATTATAAGTCATCCAAAATAGTCTAATGTTCACATTATTAAAAGAGATTTAGCTAATCAAGAACTACTTGAGAGAAACAAGAAGTTACTTGCTGAAGCCAAAAGAATTAATATGGAAGAAACTTCTAAAGAAAACAATAAAAATGAAGATGAAGGTAATGTATGGAAAACTTCTTTAGGAGATGAATCATACATATAAAAAATATTCCTAAAGTCCACTGATTTCAATCAATATTCACCTGATATAAAATTTAGAGCACAAATATATTATCTTATAATTTTTGACAAAAGTATTGATCAGACTGCCGAAGTCAAGTTAATGAATTAGAATAATCTTGTAACCAAATTCTTGAATAATAAAGTTTTAAAAATACAACACAGTCTTGACCAAGTTTCTAAAATTTTGAAAAGTATTGAGTTATATCAAAAAAGTTAACTTACTAGAGAAATCAATGTTTTGAATGATAATGTTGCTACTCAACAGAGTCAGCTTGTTCATAATATATATAATGAGTCTAGTAGCATTAGAATACAACAACAATCTACTAAGTCAAGATAGAAAATTTGATTACTGAGGAAAATATTATCAGCTAGAATCAAGATCAACTTTAGTCTAGTGTAGTATCCCTTGAAACAGATTTAAAAAATCAAAAGTATACTCTTGAGACAAAACAGGAAGAAGCATACTATAAAATTAGACAACTATCTTCAACTTCTAATAGTATAGCTAGAGAAGTAGTCAATCATAGTTCTAGTCTATCTACTTTTCTTAAGATTCTAAATTTAATACAAGATTAAGGCCAATCTTATAGGCCATAGCTAGAAATAGTTGTTCCAAAAAATATTGATTATAGTCAGAATATCCATTCATGGTAAAATGTTTTAAAGTTACAAAGAGAATCATTTACTAAGTTTAAATCAAAGAGTTTGCCTAATTCAAAAAAATCTCTTGATAAAATCCTCTAGATAGGCATGGCTAAAATAGATCCTATCAAAATAGAAAGTTATTTTGAAATAGGAGAATCTTCTACATCTAAACT
Source organism: Torreya grandis (assembly GCA_037957365.1). Classification (NCBI taxonomy): domain Eukaryota; kingdom Viridiplantae; phylum Streptophyta; class Pinopsida; order Cupressales; family Taxaceae; genus Torreya; species Torreya grandis. Next base: position 3,390,968 of record JARHVA010000145.1, on the reverse strand, counting down.
TCCATTAGATTCTCAAATAAGGACCCTAAATCTTCAAATTTTCTTCTAAAAATTCAATTGTGAACCACAAGAAAAAAGTAAAGAAATGATTCATATAATGCTAGCTTGGCCCAGTGTATAGATTCATGGTCTTAAAAAAGATCCTTTCAGTGTTAGCCAACAAATTGCAAATGGGTTCATAGGAAACATCAAAGAATGGTGGGATGCTAGTGGTAAAATATTTCATGAAAGTATTTACACTCATCTAGAACTGATCTCTACACTTTGCAATGCTTTAATTTTTGAATTTTTTGGGACACTTGATAATGACAAAGAGGCAAACAAAAGTAAGTTTTTAAAGCTCAATTGTATGATATGATTAGGCTAGATGAATATATGTGCTATATGAAAAATCTATTTTATAATTCTAGAGAAATTTTTAATCTTGCATAATGGATTAGGTATATATAATCATTTACTAAATATTTTTCTACCAAATATAAAGCTGCTATGGGTGACAATATTCCAACCATATCCTTTGGAAGAATAAACCAGAACATTAAAATAGTTAATGAGAAGCTATGTGCAAAAAGAAAGGCACATAAAAAAACTATGAAGTTTTATAAATAGATAGGTGCAAAATTCTATAATTTTCTAGATGATAATTTTGGTTGTATGAATGTGAGTAGATACAAATAATACAAATGAAAGAAGAAATCACATTCTTGCAAATGTTCTTCTGGAAAAGAGTTCACTTATAATAAGCCTTGGAAGCCTAGATATAAATTTTTAAAAAAAATGATCTAAAAAGGATATTAAAAAAAAAGAAACATGGTTATCAAAGAAGCCTATTAAGTGTTTCATCTATCAAGGTGATCACTATGCTAATAAATGTCCTAATAGGAGAAAAAAGTACAAAAAGATTAATTTTTTTAATAGTTATGGAATTGATGAAGATGAATATGTGCTAGTATCAGAAGAAGATGAGCTTCAATATGAATCAGATATTTTGTGGAAAGCATCTAATAGTGATGATAATCAAATAAATATAAATCTAGCTAAATCTGAATGAGAAGATGAATCATCTAATTATGATTCTAATATAGGATTTTAGATTCATATGATTTTTACCCCTTTTCCAAATGCCATGAGTTTATGTTAATAGATATCTTTCCTTAAAAAAAATATGATAAAATTTATACCTATATGATCTCTAAAAGAATGCTTTTACAACAAAAAATTGTGGCTACGGAGCAAAAATACTCTCTTCATTTAGCCCATTAAAAAAAGGCAAAAGATATTTTATCCAAATAATTTCAGTATAAAATTTAGAAAACATCTTCAGTTGAAGTTGCTTATCAACTTGACACTTATGATAGAGCTACTTGGCCAATATATATATATATATATATATAGTTTCAGCTCTTTCTCACTAAAGCTTAGACTGAATTACAAGATCTCTTGAAATAAGAAGCTCTTTCTAATGAGCATGAACACTTCTTTGAAGAATAGCTAATCCAGGTCAATAATAAGATTGAATCTCATTTTAAAGAGGGGGATACCTCTCATAATAATTCAAATATTTATCAGATATCAGTATACAATGCTAATAATCCAATTTGTGAAATTCAAATCAAATGAGATGATTTTAAATCATATAGTTTGAATGTCTTGCTTGATACTGATGCTGATATTTCACTTGCTAGATATCATTCTATTCTTGTTGATATGTAGAAATTTGATTTTTATTAATGAACTTTCAATAAAAAAATAGTGGTTTCAAAATTGTCTGTAGTCATACATGTGCTTGGTAACTCTATTTATCATTTTAAATAGTCCAACATGAAATGCCAATGTATGATATGATGATTAGTTTAGATAATTTGGCAACTTTATATACTATCACAATCAAACTGCAAGAAATAGTTCTAGCACAAAATATTCTTTGTACATGAAATCTAGATATGAATGCAAAATTCTATTAAAAGAAAAGCTAAGGAAACAAGTTGACACCAGATGGATATAGTAGAAGGTAAATCTTTTTCATACTAGTATTGATCTAATAATTGAAAATCTTAGTAAAAATTATTGTTCTAAAAATATTCTAGAACTCAGAAGTAGAAAATTGCATGAATGTAGAATTGAGTTGAATATGGTAAAAGATAAATTGATGAAATTGACCTAGACTACTTCTGTAACCATCAAATGTGGGCTAACTTCTTATACAGGCCTATCTAGATCATTCATTCCTTGTAGCCTTGTTTTCCCTATTTATTGGCCATAAATATTTATAGCTTAACTCAATCAGGTAAGTAAAAACATTTTTTGATACCCATTAAGCCTTTTTATAACATACTCAAAAATATCCTGAGGTTTATTTGTACGGAATTGTACTTCCTTCTTTAAGCCCTGTTCTAATTAGCCCTCCTTGAATGCAAAACACCTTGCCCAGAGTGAAGTATAGACTTTCTAATCAAAAAAATCATCATTAAAGATACCCATTATCTTATTACAGGTGATTCAATCATTTTTTAGTGCACTTCTTTGGAAAAATCCACTTTTCCTATATTGGCCTATGCTCTTTATCTCACATGCACCTAGGATCCACTTGGCAATTGTTCTTTTCAATACTTATCTATACTGTGACATATTGAAACCACTTCCAAAAGTTTTCTAACATCATCAAGGGTCAAATTACAAAGTTTCAAGAGTTTTCAAGATTTAAAACTCATTTTGAGGGTTTGAACCTAATTCAGGATTTTCCCATGACAGTCACAGGCTGAGAGCTTATTATTTTTTCTGGGAGTGTTTTAGCATGTTTCAAAGGTTAAAATAAATTTTATATGGTCTATATTGGTTCCCTACACCTTCTCCAATCATCCTCCAGGTTATATCAACCTTCTAAGCTTGCCAATACTCAACAACTCAGTGTCTTTTGACTGTATTTTTATAACAGTCAACAGGGTTCTTAGTTTTCTCCTCTATTTCAAGAATCAATAGGATCTCAAGAGGATATACAAACTTACCAACCCTTAAATGAATTTTCCATTCATATTATTTATCAAATATGACCTGATCAATCCATTTTATATGCAAAACATGCAAATCTCTTAACTTTTCCTGTATTCTGTCATACACAGACCCGAGAGCCAACAGTTGGAATTTTTGGATATCAAGAGGGGTTTCTAAACCTGTTTCTTCTTCACTTAATTTTATATTAGCCTTAGGTACCTATTTCCATACCATTTTCAACTCCATAAAAACATTTTCACGTGGATTTTACCTTGGACAGTGGGCTGTAAGTATACAGGCCTGAATACCCTGTTTAGCCCTGTTTTGGGCTTTTTATACATTCAAAGCTCTTTAAGACCTCTTGGTCATATAATATCAGTCTTAACTTATTCTCAACATGCCAAATTACTAGTCTACATGTAGTTTCCTCAATGTTCTATAGAAAACCATCATTCACACACATTCACATATACACACACAGGCCTGTCACCAGAATTTTCATAACATAATCACATGAAGCAAAACATTCATTCTTTCATAGATCAAATAAGAAACTTACAGTTCAATATCAAATGTTTCATGGCTTCCAAAGCCTTGTCTATTCCTTCACACATTCTTCACATCAAATTTGCTCCTTTTCCTTAACCTTATCATCTCTTCAGTGAGATCCTCCCTCACTAATGCTCCTCTCTATCCTTCATTATTTCTTCTTTATTTTGAATGAGAGGACTTTTCCTCTCTATCCTTCTTCTCTTCTATGCCCTCTCATCCTCTCTTCTCTTCTCCTCTCCTTAATGAATTCTCTCTTTTTTTGTCTTTTTCAAGAATCTCTTCCCTAACTTCTACGCCCAAATTGGGCTTAAGGCAAAACAATATGTTGTTTGAAAGTTTTAACAATTTACTAAGGTTGAAAATAGTTTCAACCATTTCCCCCTAATTTTCTCAACAGCCTAACCATTACTTTTCACCTTTTCACTTTCACTTTTTGATAATTACATTTACTTTCAAGTGAAAATTTGAAATTTACACACTTTGGAGGGAAAACCAGAATTTGAAATTTTTACACTAGAATTTCATTTGCAACTAGTCCTCCATGGTGCTATTGAAGATGCTTCTACATCATACTCTCCCTCTAGAAAATATTTGAACCTTATTTCAAATGAGATGCTTCCTCCATGCTTTAGCCTTCACTTGTATACCTGGATTCTAAGGTCTTCTTGTCAATGCCAATGCTTGTCTTTGATAGTCTCTGTCTCTCATCTTGCTGTTCTTCCTCTTCTGGTATGTTCTTCTTCTCATCTCCTTCTTAGCTGCCATCTCCCACTTCCATGCTTCTTCATCTTCATTCATGTCTTCAAGATCTTTTTGTTGTTCTTCTTGGTTCATGAGCTTCTCCAATGACTCATGTATGTCATTCACTTCAGCAACCTTCATACCTGCATACAAAACATCAAAAGCCACCTTAGAATCAAAATCTTTAGGCCATGAAGCCTCTTGGCTGCCTTCACATTCTTGTTCTTTGACCAAAACTTTCCTTGTCTCTTTGCTTTGTCCTTGTCTTGTTTCACTCTTCCCAATGTTGTCTTCACCATGGCTTGTACCTTCTTTTATCTCTCTTGAGTGACCAAACAGCTACTCCAACATCTTCAACTCTTCCTTTAGTGAGCTCTCATTTATCTCACCATTCTCTTCATCAAACTTGGGCTGATCACTCACAAGGATTACTTGCCCTTTACCTCTCATCTCTTCTTTTCTTATCTTGTCTTCACATAAACCAACTTCTACATTAATATACTCATCCAATACAATTGAAACACCCTTACCTTGTGTCTCCTTGTTCTCTTCAAACATGTGAACTGATTTCACATCTCCACTTTCATCATCCATCCTCTTGGAACTCTCTCCTTGCTGTACATTGGTTTCCACAGACATTTTCCATTCCTCATTTTCCATAAAAATATCATTAAATGATTCAAACAAATCATTATCCCTTCCATTGCAAACAATTAACTTACCTTTCATCCTTGTATCCTCATGCTCTACCTCATTATTCTTTGAGAATTTTTCTTTCTCACCTTTAGCCATCCATACCTTCTTCATAGCTTTAGGATGACACTTGTTCAATTTACCAACCAATTTCTGCTCTTTGACATCTTCCTGTTGTCTTGCTTGATACCTGGCCTTGCTCACTTTGTATTCTACCTCTTCCTTCATGCTTTGTATTTGCTTCTTGCTTGAGTCTTCATTTTGATTGAGCTTTGTGTCTTTCGTTACATTTACTGATCCCTTGAGCCATTTTGGTACCACATAGCCATGGTCTAATGCTAGATTTGAAGGCTTTTTATTGATCTTATTCATCTCTATCTGTACATTAGTAGTCTTACTCTTATATGCATGTGCAAAGTCAGAATTTGAATTTATTTTTACCTTTTCAATGGCTTGATGTTTAGCCATACTTTTCCTCATAGTTTCCTTGCTTGCATCCACTTTCTTTAGGTGTGTTTCCTTCCTTTGTTCTATTGGAATGTTTTTCAAGTCATCATAGTATTCTATACCCTCTTTTTCAATAGCTGTTCCATAATTAAGTGGATGAGAAAAATCAATACTATAATTCACCTTTACCTCCTTGTTGGGCTGCTTCATGGTTTCCTTCATTTGCATGGCTTCTTTGATTGCACTATCCTCTTTTGTGCATAGTTTTTCACTTTCTTCTTCAAGGTACTCCATGGCATCATGGAATTCATCTTCATCTCCCTTATCAATAGCAAACTCACTTCTCTCTCTTGCACATTCACTTGTGCATTTGGTGTCTTCTCTTGCACCAATATATTCACTCTTCAAGGCCCTTCTCTTGACCTTCATAAGGCTGCTCATACCTGCAATTACCCATGCAAAAACAACATTAGACATAAAAACAAGAGACCACAAGGTCCCTATGAGTGCTCTCTTCATCAACACTCTCATCTTCTCAAGTGCTCTTCCTGGCACTTCCTCTTTTCTCTTGTCCTCAACAATGAGAACCTTCTTCTCAACTTCTTCTTCTTGCTGCTCACTTGGCAACCTTCTTATCTTCTTCAAGCCTCTATGGGCTTCTCTCTTCATGGCAATCTTCTTTTTCCTTCTTCTCCTCTTCATTAGGAGATCTATTGGCCACTTCATCCTCTTCTTCATTGGCCATACCCATGCTTTCCTATTCAGCTGCATCCAAGACTCATATTAATATTTAATCTTAGCTAATTCTCTCTTCAAATTAGCAATTTCTTTATCAATTACAAAATTGTTCATACCTTTGATGCTTGCTTTCTTCTTGGTGCCCTCATATACCTTGCTGCTCTGTAGTGCCTTCAACAATGCTTCCATCTCTGAGATCTTCACCCAAGTCTTTTCCACCTTGGTCTCTTGATCCCTTGTCTCACCCAAGCCTTTTCTCCTTGACTGGTCTTTTGACAATCCACTTGATCTCACCTAGGCCTTTTGCATCCTAGTCTTTTGATCCTCTTCTCTCAATCCTACAGCAACTCGTTATACATCACTTCATCAAACTCAAATCATAAATCCAAGATTACCTTGCTTTGGATCTTCTTCTTGAGCATTCACTTGCTCCCCTACTTTTAAGCTTTCCAAGCTTCTCTTCACAAATCTTCCAACTTTATCCTTTACCTCACCTAAGTCTCTTTCACCTTAGTCTTTTGGCAAACTATCCAAGCTTCTTCTTGGATCTTTACTAAGCCTTCCTTGGCTTCTTCTCTTCTTAAGCCTCAATGGCTTGACTGCCTTCCTCTTCATCTATTTGCTTTAATAAACTCAAATCAAATAGCAACATTATTCATACCTTTTCTTCCTAGGGTCTTCTAGCACTTGTCCTATTGATCCTCTTGCCAAATCTTGTAACAACTCATTAGAAATCACAACCAATAAAAAGTTACCAATTCCAATGAGCTTCAAGCTCTGATACCAAATGATGAAACTGACCTAGACTGCTTCTGTAACCATCAAATGTGGGCTAACTTCTTATACATGCTTATCTAGATCATTCATTCCTTGTAGCCCTATTTTCCCTATTTATTGGCCATAACTCTTTATAGGTTAACTCAATCAGGAAAGTAAAAAAAAAAATTTGATACCCATTAATCCCTTTTATAGCATACTCAAAAATATCTTGAGGTTTCTTTGTACGGAATTGTACTTCCTTCTTTAAGCCCTGTTCTAATTAGCCCTCCTTGAATGCAAAACACCTTGCCCAGAGTGAAGTATGGACTTTCTAATCAAAAAAACATCATTCCAGATACCCATTATCTTCTTATAGGTCATTCAATTATTTTTTAGTGCACTTCTTTGGAAAATCCCACTTTTCCTATATTGGCCTATGCTCTTTATCTCACATGCACCTAGGATCCACTTGGCAATTGTTCTTTTCCATACTTATCCATACTATGACATATTGAAACCACTTCCAAAAATTTTATAACATCATCAAGGGTCAAATTACAAAGTTTCAAGAGTTTTCAAGATTTAAAACTCATTTTGAGGGTTTGAACCTAATTCAGGATTTTCCCATGACAGTCACAGGCCGAGAGCTTATTATTTTTTATGGGAGTGTTTTAGCTTGTTTCAAAGGTTCAAATAAATTTTATAGGGTCTGTATTAGTGCCCTACACCTTCTCCAATCATCCTCCATGTTATATCAACCTTCTAAGCTTGCCAATACTCAACAACTCAGTGTCTTTTGACTGTATTTTTATAACAGTCAACAGGGTTCTTAGTTTTCTCCTCTATTTCAAGAATCAATAGGCTCTCAAGAGGATATACAAACTTACCAGCCCATAAATGACTTCCCCATTCATATTATTTATCAAATATGACCTGATCAATCCATTTTATATGCAAAACATGCAAATCTCTTAACTCTTCCTGTATTCTATCATACATAGACCCGAGAGCCAACAGTTGGAATTTTTGGATATCAAGAGGGGTTTCTAAACCTGTTTCTTCTTCACTTAATTTTATATTAGCCTTAGGGACCTATTTCCATACCATTTTCAACTCCATACAAACATTTTCACGTGGGTTTTACCTTGGACAGTGGGCTATAAGTATACAGGCCTGAATACCCTGTTTAGGCCTATTTTGGGCTTTTTATACATTAAAAGATCTTTAAGACCTCTTGGTCACATAATATCAGTCTTAAATTATTCTCAACATGCCAAATTACCAGTCTACATGTAGTTTCCTCAATGTTCTATAGAAAACCATCATTCACACACATTCACATATACACACACAGGCCTGTCACCAGAATTTTCATAACATAATCACATGAAGCAAAACATTCATTCTTTCATAGATCAAATAAGAAACTTACAGTTCAATATCAAATGTTTCATGGCTTCCAAAGCCTTTTCTATTCCTTCACACATTATTCACATCAAATTTGCTCCGTTTCCTTAACCTTATCATCTCTTAAGTGAGATCCTCCCTCACTAATTCTCCTCTCTGTCCTTCATTCTTTCTTCTTTCTTTTAAATGAGAGGACTTTTCCTCTCTATCCTTCTTCTCTTCTACGCCCCTCTCATCCTCTCTTCTCTTCTCCTCTCCTTAATGAATTCTCTCTTTTTTTGTCTTTTTCAAGAATCTCTTCCCTAACTTCTATGCCCAAATTGGGCTTAAGGCAAAACAATATGTTGTTTGAAAGTTTTAAAAATTTACTAAGGTTGAAAATAGTTTCAACCATTTCCCCCTAATTTTCTCAACAGCCTAACCATTACTTTTCACCTTTTCACTTTCACTTTTTGATAATTACATTTACTTTCAAGTGAAATTTTGAAATTTACACACTTTGGAGGGAAAACCAGAATTTGAAATTTTTACACTAAAATTTCATTTGCAACTAGTCCTCCATGGTGCTATTGAAGATGCTCCTGCGTCATAAATATGGTAAAAAAGTAGAACCTAATTTTAAGGCACATCATTCAAGAATGTATCCTTCACTTAGAGAAGAATGTTTTGAAGATATAAAATAGTTGAAAGAACAAAGTTTGATAAGGGATTTTAATAGCCCTTGGGCATGTGAAGCATTCTATGTAAATAAAATATTAGAGCAAATAAGGGGTAAGAAGAGACTAGTTATAAATAATGTCCCTCTTAATAAGTATATTTTACTTGTTCAACATCTTATTCTTTCAAAAAATGAAATCTTACCAAGGATAAATGGAAGCAAAGCCTATAGTAAGTTTGATCTGAAAATAGGATTATGGTAGATATAAGTAGTAGAATAAGACAAGTACAAAACTATGCTTGTTACTCCTTTTGGCCAATAAGAATAGAATTTTCTACCTTTTAGTCTGAAAACTACTCTTAGTATATTTCAAGAAATGATGAAAAGAAAATTCTCATTACACTCTAATTTTGTCATTATAGATGATATATTAGTTTTTTCAAGATCACCTAAATAATATCTCAATCATCTAGAACAATTCTATCAAATTATGTATGACAATGGTTTGGTTCTATCTGAGAAGAAAATGTCAATTTTTAAAGATGAAATTGAGTTTCTAAGTGTTATTATAAAATCAAAATAAATTTCAGTACAAAAACATATTTTAAAGAATATCAAAAAAATTCTTGATGAGTTGATAGATAAAAAATTGTAATAGAGATTTATTAGCTATGTAAACTATGTAGCTAGATATTATTATAACATTGCACATGATAAAAAATTTCTAAATAAAAGGTTATCAAAGAATCCTCTAGCATGGTCTGATGAAATGACAAAAGATATTCAAAAAATAAAGCAAAACTATTAGAATTTAGCACCTCTAGTTCTACCTGATAATGGTCTAAAGATCATTGAGACAAATGCCTCAAATTTATTTTGGGATGTTATTCTTAAATAAATATTATCAGATGGTTCAAATAAACCTTACAAATTTACTTCAAGAAATTTTAAACAAGCTCAGAAAAACTATCACTCTACTCATAAAGAAATTCTTGCTATTATTAAAGCTATTCAAGTTTTCATGTTTTTTATTTGATAAGAGAAATTTCTTGTTAGATCTGATTTAAATAAATTTATGAGTATTTTTCATTCTATTGATAATCTAAAGAAAGGATCCGTGAGTAGGTTAACCAGGTGGACAACTTTTATATTAGATTTTGATTTCTCTATTGAGCATATTCTAGAGAAAAAGAATTATCTTACTGATTTTATATTCAGAGAATTCAATTCAGATAATTCAAAAAAAATAGTCATGGCAATGACAGTTATAGAAGTGCATGAAAATTTCTATCAACATAGATGGAGATTCACTCCATCTATTACAAATCAGTTAACTCATGAGTTAAATGCTCTCACAAAAAAATCTCATAAAGCCTCTACTGAACTTAATAACACTCATTTGGCATGGACATCATAGTTTCAAGAACCTAATGGTAAAATATGGTGTTCTACTATAATGTTACACCATGAAGCTAATAATCCAAGGATTACTGGCATAAACAATCTCTTCAAGAATTTCATTTGTAGGCATGGTTTTGAATTCTTAATTCAGTGGTCTACTTTTTGACCAAGATTTAATCTTACTACTAAATTTTTTTGATCATCTACTGAAATTCTAGATTACCTATTTGAATTTTTGGATTTTGTTATGCCTATGAAAGATTTTGATGATCCTACTATTCATATCCATCTTGAGAAAGTAAGGAATATATTTATTGCTTTAAGGATACCTTACAAAATTATGTTTGAAATATTTTTTGTTCAAAATTTCCAAGCTAACCTGCATGTTGGCTTAGCTCTTGCTCAACCATTAGCTATTCTTTAAAAAGGGTTTACAATAAGTCATTAGGCTATGTTTCCTCCTACACCTAGTAGTTAGATTTTAAATATTCCTTCATTGTTATACATGGATCACATTGACTTTGATTTTGATGATGACAACCACTATTCTCTCCAAGGAGAATATGAATTCAATGATGATGTCTAATTCAATTTAAAGACTAGTTATGGAGTCTATCTATAGATGTGAATGTGGGCATGTTAACCTTTTTTTTAAGTCTTATGGACCTCACCACTTATAAAATTTGATATTATGTCAGCCGTGTTGACAAAGTCTTTGTTTATCTTTTCTTGTTAGGTGGTGCATAGTGGGCCCATAATCCATCTAATTTTGGCATCTTACCTTGTGTTTATCAATTTGACATCTTTATCTCAATCATTGATCTTATCATTTCATCCTACAAATATGAGGAGAACTTCATTTCAAAGACATCGAGTCTCTAGAGTCGAGTCTAGAGTCCTTATTTGAAATTCTAATAGAGGTTTAGATATAAAAGATTTTCTTATTTCAATGTAACTTTTTGTTTTAGTAGGATCTATCTTAGCCATGCCTACCTGAAAGATCTTATCAAGATATTTTTTTGGATCGAGAAGACTCTTTGATTTTGACTTAGTAAATATTTCATTTTATAACTTTAGAATATTTTTCCATCAATGGATATTCTTACTATAAATAATATTTTTTGGAACAACTATTTCTAGTTATGGCCTACAAGATTGGCCTTTATCTTTTATTGAATTTATAATCTTAGGAATAGCAGATAGGTTAGAATTATGATTGACTACTTCTCTAGTTATACTATTAAAATCTGAAGATAGTTGTTTGATTTTCTAGTATGTTTTTTTCTATTTTGTCTCAAGAGTAGACATTTGATTTTTTAAATCTGTTTCAAGGAAAACTACACTAGATTGAAGCTGATTTTGATTCTGACTAATAATATTTTCTTTAGTAATCAGCTTTTCTAAGTTGGCTTTAGCAGATTTTTGTTGTAGTCTAATGCTACTAGACTCATTATTTATTTTATGAACAAGTTGACTATGTTGATTAGCAACATTATCATTGAAAACATTGCTTGCTCTAGCAAGCTGTCCTTTTTGATATAACTCAATACTTTTTAACATCTTAGAAAATTGGTCAAGACCCTACTATATTTCTGAAATTTTATTATTCAAGCATTTGGTTGCAAGATTATTTCAGTTTATTAACTTGACTTTAGCAATCTGATCAAGACTTGTCAGAAGTTCTAAGATAATACATTTATTCTCTAAATTTTCTATCAGGTTAATATTGATTGAAATCAATGAACTTTGGGAATCTTTTTTCTATGTATGATTCATCTCCTAAAGGAGTTTTCATACATGACCTTTTTCATCTTCTTTTTAAGTATTTTCTTTAGAAATTCTTTTCATATTAATTCTTTTGGCTTCAACTAGTAACTTCTTATTTCTATCAAGTGTTCCTTGAATGGCTAAATCTCTTTTAACCATGTGAATACTAGACTGATTTGGATGACTTATAATTTTTTGATAGTCAACACAGAAGTATGAATCTATTTAAGGATTAAGGAATTCATTAAGATGCAGATAATAAGGATTGATTGAAGGCAAGGGTTGCTATATTTGTATACTCTGCATATGATCTTTCAAGTCATTCTGAGAGTCAAATCTAATGATAGATTTGTTTGGAAAATCTTTTATATATGTAGAGAAAGACAAGGATTTTTTGGGCTTTTGAACAAAGTTTGTGTCTACTATCCACTTTCTGGGAAACTTAAGATCGAACCAAAAAATTAATTTAGAAAAAATTATCTAACTATTTGTGGTTGCTTTATACACCACATTTGTGCCTTGTACCAGAGTATGTTTGACAACATAATGAAGGGTATTAGTTAAGTGATACATGACATGGTATTTAATAGCAAGAAGATAAGAGCTAGGGGTCATGTCTAATCCATAGGTTTGGAGAAAAAGCTTCAAGACTTTATTTAGATTTTCTTCTTGATGGATAGTGACTGGATAATTTGGGTATACAGTTATAAAGATCAAGCCATCATAAAGACCAGTTTATATAGCATTTTATAAATGAGCGCTAAAGATGGTATGTCTATTATCAAGTAAGCATCCTAGAAGACTAACATTCAGACCTCTTCTGAATAAAGGGAAAACACCAATAAAAATGTCACCAATATGCAAAAAATTATATTTAAACTAAGATTTTAATTGATGGATAGTTTTATCATCAAGTATTTGCAAGTGATATTTATAATCATCATTTTACTTAACTTGATTAAAATTTTAAAAAAAAATTATGGAAGTTTTAGCAAGAAGATGAAAAGGAGAAAGCTTGTCATAAACATATGTAGGCTTAATATTTGGGAGTTTCCATTTAGGGCTAGAATTTTCTTCATCAAATTCTATACTTATTCCGTTTGTAAAAAAATGAACCAATAGATATATCAGAGAGTGTGTAGACATCAGATGTACCTAAAGTATCTGAGATTATCTAGTTAGATATATCCATAGTATTCATATCATTGATGCTATATTGATCCATTATCATGCCTTCCTCATAATGATATTGACATGATCCACTATAGTGTACTCTATCTTAGCCATATCTACATGGAAGATTTTATCAAGAGAGTTTTCTAGATTAGGCAAACTCTTTGATTTAGATTCAGTAAATGATTATCTTTGTAACTTTAGAATATTTTGACATGAATTGATATTCTGACTATAATCAATATTTTGTAAAACAACTATTTTTGGTTGTGGCCTAGAAGATTGGATTTTATCTTTTATTGAATTTAGAATCCCAAGAATGGCAGATAGACTAGAACTATGATTAACTAATTCTCTAGCTATACTATTAGAAGCTGAAGATATTTGTCTAATTTCTTGGTATGCTTCTTCTTATTTTATCTCAAGAGTAGACATTTGATTTTTTAAATCTATTTCAAGGGATACTACACTAGACTAAAGTTGATCTTGATTCAGGTTGATAATCTTTGCCTTAGTAATCAATTTTTTTATCTTAGCTTCAATAGATTATTGTTGTAGTCTAATGCTACTAGACTCATTATCTATTTTCTAAAAAAGCTGATTGTGTTGAGTAGAAATATTATCATTCAAAACATTGATCACTCTATAAAGTTCTCTTTTTAATATAATTCAATACCTTTTAACATCTTAGAAACCTAGTCAAGACTTTGCTATATTTTTGAAACTTTATTATTCAAACATTTGGTTGCAAAATTATTCTATTTTATCTAATATTACAATATATACTTTATTAAAAAAGAGTACTCTCTCTCTCTCTCTCTCTCTCTCTCTCTCTCTCTATATATATATATATATATATATATATATATATATATATATATAAAGTTTTTTTAATGATCCTAAAACTACATTATGAAAAAGATTTATATATATATATATATATATATATATATATATATATAGTTAACTCATATAGTTTTATCCATCAAAAAGAAAATCAAAATAAAGTCCTGAAGCTTTTTTTCCAAATTTATGGATTAGACATGATCCTTGGCTCTTATCCTCTTGCTATTAAATACCAGGTCATGTATCATTTAACCAATACCTTTCATCTTGCTGTTAAGCATACTCCTATGTAAATTAAAAGTGTGATGTGTAGAGAAACCAAAAATAATTACATAATTCTTACTGAATTAATTTCTTGGTTTGATCTTCAGTTTCCTAGAAAGTGGATAGTAGACACAGACTTTATCCAAAAGCCCAAAAAATCTTTATCTTTTGCTACATCTATAAAATATTTTCCAAACAAATCTATCATTAGATTTGACTCTCATAACGACTTGAAATATCATATGTAAAGTATATAATTATAGCAACCCTTGCCTTCAATAAATCCTCATTGTCTACATCTCAAGAAAGTCCATGATCCTCAAATAGATTCATACTTCTATGTTTACTTTCAAAAAATTATAATTCATCTAAATCAGTCTAATCTTCACATTATTAAAAGAGATTTAGCCATTCAAGAACTACTTGAGAGAAATAATAACTTGTTGAAGCCAAAAGAATTAATATGGAAAGAACTTCTGAAGAAAAGAATAAAAAATAAGATGAAGAAGGTAATTTATGAAAAAATCCTTTAAGAGATGAATCATATACAAAAAAAATATTCCCAAAGTCCACTAATTCTAATCAATATTCACTTGATAAAATTTAAAGCACAAATTTATTATCTTAGAAATTCTGATAAATGTCTTGATCAGACTACCAAAATCAAGTTAATGAACTAGAATAATCTTTCAACCAAATGCTTGAATAATAAAGTTTTATAAATACAACATAGTCTTGACCAAGTTTCTAAAGTGTTAACTAGTATTGAGTTATATCAAAAAGGAGGACTTACTAGAGAAATCAATGTTTTGAATGATAATGTTACTACTTAACATAGTCAGCTTATTCAAAAAATATGTAATGAGTATAATAGCATTAGACTACAAAAACAATCTACTGAAGTCAAGATAGAAAATATGATTATTGAGGAAAAGATTATCAACCAGAGTCAAGATCAACTTTAGTCTAGTGTAGTATCCCTTGGAATAGATTTAAGAAATCAAATGTCTACTTTTGAGCTGAAATAGGAAGAAACATACTAGGAAATCAGACAACTATCTTTAGCTTCTGATATTATAGCTAGAGAGGTAGTAAATCATAGTTCTAGTCTATCTAATTTTCTTGAGTTTATAAATTCAATAAAGAATAAAGGCCAATCTTCTAGGCCATAGCTAGAAATAGTTGTTCCAAAAAATATTGATTATAGTCAGAATATTTATTCATGAAAAAATATTACAAAGTTACAAAGAGAATCATTTACTAAGTTTAAATCAAAGAGTCTACCTAATCTAGAAAAATCTCTTAATAAAATCCTCTAGGTAGGCATGGCTAAAATAGAGCCTATCGAAATAGAAAGTTATTTTGAAATAGGAGAATTTTCTACATCTAAACCTCTATTAGATTCTCAAATAAGGACTCTAAATCTTCAACTTTTCTTTTGAAAATTTAGTTGTGAACCATAAGAAAAAAGAAAACAAATTATTCATACAATGCTAGGTTAGGCCAGTGTATAGATTCAATGTCTTAAAAAAGATCCTTTCAGTGTTAGGTAACAAATTACAAATGGGTTCATAGGAAACATCAAAGAATGGTGGTATGCTAGTAGTACAGTGTTTCATGAAAGTATCTACACTCATCCAGAACTGATCTATGCACTTTGCAATGCTTTAATTTGTAAATTTGTTGGGACACTTGATAACGACAAAGAGGAAAATAAAGCTATGTTTCTTAACACTCAATTGTGTGATACAACCAAGCTAGATGAATCGATGTGCTATATGAAAAATTTATTTTATAATTCTAGATAAATATTTAATCTTACATAATGGATTAAGTATATAAAATCATTTCCTAAATATTTTTCTATCAAGTATAACGCTGCTATGGGTGATAATCTTCTAACCATGTCCTTTGAAATAATAAACCAAAACATTAAATCAATTAATGAGAAGCTGTGTAGAAATAAAGGCACATAAAGAAACTATGAATTTTCATAAATAGATAGGTGCGAAATTCTAGAATTCTTTAGATGATAATTTTGGTTGTATGAATGTGCATAGATACATATAGTACAAATGAAATAAAAAATGCATTCTTGAAAATATTCTTTTGGAAAAGAGTTCACTTATAATAAGCCTTGGAATCCTAGATATAATTTTTTTTTAATAAATTTGATCTAAAAAGTATATTAAAAAAAAGAAATATGGTTATCAAAAGAAGCCTATTAAGTGTTTCATCTATCAAGATGATCACTATGCTAATAAATGTCTTTATAAGAGAAAAGAGTCCAAATTGATTAATTTTCTAAATAGTTATGGAATTGATGAAGATGAATATGTGTTAGTATCAGAAGATGATGAGCTTAAGTATGAATCTGATATTTTATGGGAAGCATCTGATAGTGATGATAATAAGATAAATATGAATCTAGCTAAATCTGAATCAGAAGATGAATCATCTGATTATGATTTTGATATAGGATTTTAGATTCATATAATTTCTACCCATTTCCTAGATGCCATGAGTTTATCTGAATAGATATCTTTCCTTAAATAAAGATATGATAAAAATCATAACTATATGATCTCTAAAAGAATGATTTTGCAACAAAAAATTATAGTTATCAAGCAAAAAAATTCTCTTCATTTAGCCCAAAAAAAGGTAAAAGGATAATTTATCCAAATTATTTTAGTCTAAAAACCAGAAAGCATCTTCAGTTAAAGTTCCTTATCAACCTGACACTTATGATACAACTACATAGTAAAAAAACATATTTTTTAGCTTCAGCTCTTTCTCGCTAAAGCTCAAACTAAATTTTAAGATCTATTGAAAAAGAAGCTTTTGTTGACGAACATGAACACCTCTTTGAAGAAGATCTACTCCAGGTCACTAATGAGATTGAATCTCATTTTGAAGAGGGGGATACCTCTCATAATAACTTAAATATTTATCAGATATTAGTATACAATAATAATAATCCAATTTGTGAAATTCAAATCAAATGAGATGATTTTAAACCATATAGTTTGAATGTCTTGCTTGATACTGATGCTAATATTTCACTTGCTAGATATCATTCTATCTTTGTTGATATTTAAAGAGCTAATTTTCATTAGTTAACTTTCAATACAAAAATAGTGGTTTCAAAATTCTCTGCAGTCATACATGTTGTGCTTGATAACTCTATTTATCATTTCAATATAGTCTAGCATGAAATTCCAATGTATGATATGATGATTAGTTTAGATAATTTGGCAAATTTCTATCCTATCACAATCGAACCACATGAAATAGTTATGGCACAAAATATTCTTTGTACAAGAAATTTAGATATAAATGTAGAATTCCACTATAATAAAAGTTAAGAAAACTATTTGACACCAAATGGATATAGTAGAAGGTAAATCTTTGTCATACTAGTATTGATCCAATAGTTGAAAATCTCAAGAAAGATTGTTGTTCTAAAAATTTTCTAGCATTCAGAAGTAGAAAACTACATGAATGTAGAATTGAATTAAAGATGGTAAAAGATAAAGATGGTAAAGAAGTAGAACCTAAGTTTAAGGCACATCATTTAGAAATGTATCCTTCACTTAGAGAAGAATGTTTTCAAGAAATAAAATAGTTGAAAGAACAAGGTTTGATAAGGGATTCCAATATCCCTTGGGCATGTGAAGCATCCTATGTAAATAAAAGATTAGAGATGATAGGGGGTAAGAAGAGACTAGTTATAAATTATGTCCCTCTTAATAAGTAAATTTTACCTATTCAACATCCTATTCCTTCAAAATATAAAATCTTAAAAAGGATATATGGAAGCAAAGCCTACAGTAAGTTTGATCTAAAATTAGGATTCTAGTCGATACAAGTAGCAGAATAAGTCAAATACAAAACTACATTTGTTACTCCTTTTGGCCAATACCAATAGAATGTTCTACCTTTTAGTCTAAAAACTGATCTTAGTATATTTCAAAAAATGATGAACAAAATTTTCTCAGTACACTCTAATTTTATCATTGTCTATATATATGATATATTAGTTTTTTCAAGATCGCCTAAAGAACATCTCAATCATCTAGAACAATTCTATCAAATTATTTATGACAATGGTTTGGTCCTAACTGAGAATAAAATGTTAAATTTTAAAGATAAAATTGAATTTCTAATTTTTAATATAAAATCAGAAGAAATTGCAGTACAAAAATATATATTTAAAAAATATCAAAATTTTTCCTCATGAGTGATAGATAAAAAATTATTACAGAGATTTCTTGGCTATGTAAACTATGTAGCTAGATATTATTATAGTATTGCATAGGATAGAATTCTTATGAATAAAAGGTTATCAAATAATCTTTCAACATGGTCTAATGAAATGACAAAAATTGTTCAAAGAATCAAGCAAAAGTATTAGAATTTACCATCTCTAGTTCTACCTAGTAATAGTCTAAAGATCATTGAGACAAACACCTCAGATTTATATTGAGGTTCTATTATTAAAGAAAGATTATCAGATTATTTAGAAAATCTTTACATATTTGCTTCTAAATTTTTTAAATAGACTCAGAAAAACTATCACTCTACTCATAAAGAAATTCTTCTTATTATTAAAGCTATTCAAGCTTTCATTTTTTTGTTAGATCATAAATTTTTTATGTTAGATCTTATTTAAATAACTTTATGAGTATTCTTCATTCTAATAATAATATAAAGAAATAATATGTGAGTAGGTTCACTAGGTGGATAACATTTTTGTTAGATTTTTATTTCTCTATTGAGCATATTTTGAGGAAAAAATTGTCTTACTGATTTTAAATCAAGGGAATTCAATTCAGATAATTTAGAAAAATCAGTCATGATAGTGACAATTACAAAAGTATGTGAAGAGTTCCATTAGCATATATGGAGATCCACTCTATCTATTTCAAATTATTTAACTCATGAGATGAATTCTCTCACCAAAAAATCTCATGAAGCCTCTACTGAACTTAATAACACTCGTTTGGCATGGACATCACAGTTTTAGGAACCTAATGGTAAAAGATGGTGTTCTAATATAATGTTATACCATGAAGTTTATAATCTATAGATTACTGACATAAATAATCCTTTCAAGAATTTCATTTGCAGGTATAGTTTGTAATTCTTAATTCAATGGTCTACTTTATGGCCAAGCCTTAATCCTTCTACTAAAAATTTATGGTCATCTGCTGAAATTCTAGATTACCTATTTAAATTTTTGGATTATGTTATGCCTATAAACATTTCTGATGATCCTACTATTCGTATCCCTCTTGAGCAAATAGAAAATATATTTATTTCATTAATTATACCTTTTAGAATTAAGTTTGAAATATTCTATGTTTAGAATTTCTAAGCTAACCTGCATTATGGCTTAGCTCCTACTCAACCGTTAGCCGCTCTTTGAAAAAGGTTTACAATAAGTCATCAAGCTATGTTTCCTCCTACACCTAGCAATTAGATGTTAAGGATTCTTTCAGTGTTATACATGGATCACACCAACTTTGATTCTGATGATGACAACCACTATTCTCTCAAAGGAGAATATGAATTCAATGATGATGATTGATTTAATTTAAATACTAGTTATGGGGTCTATTTGTAGCCATGAATGTGGGCACATTAACCCTATTTTAAGTATTTTAGACTTCACCACTTATAAAAGGTGATATTCTATTAGTCATGTTGAAATACTTTTTGTGTCTTTTCTTATAAGGCGGTGCGTTGTAGGCCCATAACCCATCTACTTTTAGCATCTTGCCTTATCTCTGTCAATTCGACATCTTTGTCTGAACTGTTGATCTTCTCATTTCATCCTATAAATATGAGGAGAAATTTGTTTCAATGACTTCAAATTCCTAGAGTCAATTCTAGAGTAATAAGTTGTCTCGTAATGAATCAGGAATAAGTGTATGCTCTTCGCTTGCCCTTCTGTGGGAACCTATGAATCAAAAAAAAAATCCTAAGGTTATTATTTCTTTAGTCTATTCTAAAATCTTTGTAATCTCTTTGTGTCTTAAGAAATACAATGATCTAGTATTTAATGGTATCAGATCCATGACCCATGACCCATGACCCATGAGCCAATGAGTCTTATGTCATATACATGTTGCTTCAGTAAAATCTATTCAGTATATTACTAAGATTATACATTCATCTATTGGTATTAGTATCTATCCTATTGTTATTCTAGTCTTTTATCTCCATATTATCTTTAAATAATAGGGAAGGGAATGATCCTTTAAAGCTGTGAGGAAGGCATGATAGTGGATCTATATAATATCAATGATATGAAGACTATGGATGTATCTAACTAGATAACTTTAGCTACTAAGGTACTAATGATGTCTACACTCTTTTTGATATATCTACTAGCTCATTAGTTTTTGAAAATGAAGCAACTATAGAATTTGATGAAAAAAATGCTAGTCCTGAATGGAAACTCCCAACTCTTAAGCCTACAGATGTTTATGATAGGATTTCTCCTTTTCATCTTATTACTAAAACTTCCACAATTTTTTTTGAAAATGTTATTCAAGTTAAGCAAAATGATGATTATAAATATCACTTCAAAATAGTTGATGATAAAACTATTTGTTAATTAAAATTTCAATTAAAATATAAGTTTTTGTATATTGATGCTATTTTCATTAATGTTTTTCATTTATTTAGAAAAGGTCTAAATGTCAATCTTCTAAGATGTTTATTTGATAATAGACATACCACCTTTATTGCTTGTTTACAGAATGCTATCCAAACTGGCCTTCATGATGGCATGATATTTACAACTATATACCCAAATTATCCAATCGCCATCCATCAAGAATAAAATCTAAATAAATTTTGAAGCTTTTTCTCTAAACCTATGGATTAGACATGATCTCTGGCTCTTGTCCTCTTGCTATTAAATACTAAGTAATGTATCACTTAACCAATACCCTTCATCCTACTGTTAAGTATACTCCTGTGTAAGACAAAAGTGTGGTGTGTAGAGCAAATAAAAACAATCAAATAAGTCTTGTTGAATCAATTTCTTGGTCTGATCTAAAGTTTTCAAAAAAATAGATAGTAGACATAGAATTTGTCCAAAAGCTTAGAAAATATTTATCTTTTGCTACATCTATAATAGATTTTCCAAAAAATTCCATCATTAGATTTGACTCTCAAAATGACTTAAAAGATCATATGTAGAGTATACAATTGCAGCAACCCTTGCATTTAATCAATCCTTATTATCTGTATCTCAAGAAATCCCATGATCCTCAAATAGATTCATACCTCTATGTTGACTATCAAAAAATTATAAGTCATCTAAATCAGTCTAGTATTCACATGGTTAAAAGAGATTTATCCATTCAAGAACTACTTGAGAGAAAGAAGAAGTTACTTACTGAAACCATAAAAATCAATATGGAAGGAACTTCTAAAAATAAAATAAAAAAGAAGATGAAGAAGGTAATGTATAGAAAACTCCTTTAGTATATGAATCATACACAAAAAATATTTTCAAAGTCCACTGATTACAATCAATATTCACTTGATGAGAAATTTAGATAACAAATGTATTATCTTAGAACTTCTAATAAAAGTCTTGATCAGACTACCAAAGCCAATTTAATAAACTGGAATAATCTTGCAACCAAATGCTTGAATAATAAAGTTTTATAAATACAACACAATCTTGACCATGTTTCTAAAAATTTTAGAAGTATTGAGTTATATCAAAAAGTATAACTTATAACTTACTAGAGAAATAAATGTTTTGAATGATAATGTTGCTACTCAACACAAACAAATTGTTCAAAAAATATATAATGAGTCTAGTAGCATTAGACTACAATAATCTACTGAAGTCAAGATAGAAAATTTAATTACCGAGGAAAAGATTATCAGCTAGAATTAAGATCAAATTTAGTCTAGTATAGTATCCTTTGAAAAAAATTAATTAAATGTCTACTCTTGAAACAAAATACGAAGAAGCATACTAAGAAATCAAACATCTTCAAATTTTGATAGTATAGCTAGAGAAGTAGCCAATCATAGTTCTATTCTATCTGCTTTTCTTGAGATTCTAAATTCAATAAAAGATAAAGGCTAATCTTCTAGGCCATAGCTAGAAATAGTTGTTCCAAGAAATATTGATTATATTCAGAATATCCATTCATGGAAAAATGTTCTAAAGTTACAAAGAGAATCATTTACTAAGTTTAAATCAAAGAGTCTGCCTGATCAAAAAAAAAATTGATACAATCCTCTAGGTAGGCATGGCTAAAATAGAGCCTATCGAAATAGAAATTTATTTTGAAATAGGAGAATATTCCAGATCTAAACCTCCATTAGATTCTCAAATAATGACTCTAAATGTTAAAATTTTCTTCTGGAAATTCAATTTTGAACCGCCAAAAAGAAAGAAAGAAATGATTCATATAATGCTAGCTTGGGCTAGTGTACAGATCCATGGTCTTAAAAAATATTCTTTCAATGTTAGCCAACAAATTACAAATGGGTTGATATTAAATATCAAATAATGGTGGGACGCTAATGGTACAAGGTTTCATGAAAATATCTACACTCATCCAAAACTAATCTCTACACTTTACTATGCTTTAATTTTTGAATTTGTTGGGACACTTGATAATGACAAAGAGGCAAACAAAGCTAATTTTTTTAAAGCTCAATTGTGTGATATGATCAGGCTAAATGAATATATGTGATATATAAAAAATATATTTTATAATTATAGAGAAATTTTTAATCTTGCATAATGGATTAGATAAATAGAATCATTTCTTGAATATTTTTATACCAAGTATAAAGTTGCTATGGGTGATAATATCAACCATGTCCTTTGGAAGAATAAACCAAAACATTAAAGCAGTTAATAAGTTATGTGTAGAAAAAAAGACATAGAAAGAAACTATAAAGTTTCACAAATAGATAGGTGAAAAATTCTAGAATTATCTAGATGATAATTTTGGTTGTATGAATGTGCATAGATAAAAATAGTACAAATGAAAGAAGAAACCACATTATTGAAAATGTTATTCTAGAAAAGAGTTCACTTATAATGAGCCTTGGAAGCTTAGATATAAATTTAAAAAAAATGATCTTAAAAAGATATTCAAAAAATGAAACATGGTTATCAAAAGAAGCCTGTTAAGTGTTTCCTCTGTCAAAGTGATCACTATGCTAATAAATGTCCTAATAGGAGAAAAGATTCAAAAAAGATTAATTCTATGAATAGTTATGGAATTGATGAAGATGAATATGTGCTAGTATCATAAGAAGATGAGCTTCAATATAAATCAGATATTTTGTGGGAAGCATTTGATAGTGATGATAATCAAATAAATATGAATCTAGCTAAATTTGAATCAGAAGATGAATCATCTGATTATGATTCTGATATAAGATTTTAGATTCATATGATTTCTACCCATTTTCTAGATGCCATGAGTTTATCTCAACATATATGTTTCCTTAAAGAAAGAAATGATATAACTCCTACCTATATGATCTCTGAAAGAATGATTTTGAAACAAAAAATTGTGGATATGGAGCAAAAATACTCTCTTCATTTAGCCTAGAAAAAATGCAAAAGGATATTTAATTGAAATAATTTTAGTATAAAACTTAGAAAGCATCTTTGGTTGAAGTTGCTTATCAACCTGACACTTATGATAGAGCTACTTGGAAAAAAATAGATATTTTTTAGCTTTAACTCTTTCTCACTAAAGCTCAAACTGAATTTCAAGATATCTTGAAAGAAGAAGCTCTTGTTGATGAACATGAACACATCTTTGAAGAAGATCTACTCCAAGTCACTAATGAGATTGAATCTCATTTTGAAGAGGGGGATACCTCTCATAATAATTCAACTATTTATCAGATATTAGTATATAATACTAATACTTCAATTTATGACATTTAAATCAAATGGGATGATTTTAAACCATATATTTTGAATTTCTTGCTTGATATTGATGCTGATATTTCATTTGTTAGATATCATTCTATCTTTGCTGATATGTAGAACGCTGATTTTCATCAGTTAACTTTCAATACAAAAAAAGTGGTTTCAAAATTGTCTACAGTCATACATGTTGTGCTTGGTAACTCTATTTATCATTTGAATATAGTCCAGCATGAAATGACAATGTATGATATGATGATTAGTTCAGATAATTTGGAAATTTTCTATCCTATCACAATCTAGCCACATGAAATATTTTTGGCACAAAATATTCTTTGTACAAGAAATGCAGATATGAATGTAGAATTCCATTAAAAGAAAAGTCAAGAAAACTAGTTGACACCAGATGGATATAACAGAAGGTAAATCATTTTCATACTAGTATAGATCCAATAATTGAAAATCTTAGAAAATATTATTGTTTTGAAAATCTTCTACCATTCAGAAGTAGAAAATTGCATGAATGTATAATTGAATTGAAGATGGTAAAAGATAAAGATGGTAAAGAAGTAGAACCTAAGTTTAAGGCACATTATTTAGGAATGTCTCCTTCACTTAGAGAATAATGTTTTCAAGAAATAAAATAATTGAAATAATAAGGTTTGATAAGGGATTCCAATAGCCCTTGGGCATGTGAAGCATTCTATGTAAATAAAATATTAGAGCAGATAAGGGGTAAGAAGAGACTAGTTATAAATTATGTCACTCTTAATAAGTATGTTTTACCTATTCAGTCTCTTATTCCTTCAAAAGATAAAATATTATAGAGGATAAATGGAAACAAAGCCTACATTAAGTTTGATCTGAAATTAGGATTTTGGTAGATACAAGTAGCAGAACAAGATAGGTACAAAACTGTATTTGTTACTCTTTTTGGACAATATGAATAGAATGTTCTACATTTTAGTCTGAAAACTAATCTTAGTATATTTCAAGAAATGATGAGAAAAATTTTCTTATTACACTCTAACTTTATCATTGTCTATATAGATGATATATTAGTTTTTAAAGATTGCCTAAAGAACATCTCAATCATCTAGAACAATTCTATCAAATTATGTATGATAATGGTTTGGTTCTATCTAAGAAGAAAACATCAAATTTTAAAGATGAAATTGAGTTTCTAAGTATTACTATAAAATCAGAGGAAATTGCAATATAAAAATATATATTAAAAAATATCAAAAAAATTCCTAGTGAGCTGATAAATAAAAAATTGTTACAGAGATTTTTTGGCTATGTAAACTATGTAGCTAGATATTATTATAACATTGCACATGATAGAATTCTTATAAATAAAAGGTTATGAAAGAATCCTCCATCATGGTTTGATGAAATGACAAAATTTTTTCAAAGAATAAAATAGAACTATCAGAATTTACCATCTCTAGTTCTACCTAGTTATAGTCTAAATATCATTGAGACAAACACCTCAAATTTATATTGAGGTGTTATTTGTAAAGAAATATTATCAAAGTAATCAAAAAAGCCCTACAAATTTTCTTTTGGAAATTTTAAATAGGATCAAAAAAACTATTACTCTACTCATAAAGAAATTCTTATTGTCATTAAAGCTATTCAAACTTTCTTTTTTTGTTAGATAAAAAAAATTAATGTTAGATGTTATTTATATAACTTTATGAGTATTTTTCATTCTACTAATAATATAAAGAAAGAATCTATGAGTCGGTTCACTAGGTGGGAAAAAAAAGTTTAGATTTTGATTTCTCTATTGAGCATATTATGAGGAAAAAGAATTATATTGCTGATTTTAAATCAAGGTATTTCAATTCAGATAATTCAAAAAAATCAGTCATGATAGTGATAATTAGAGAAGTGTGTGAAGAGTTCCATCAACATATATGGAGATCCACTATATCTGTTTCGAATCAGTTAACTCATGAGATGAATTCTATCACCAAAAAATCTTATGAAGCCTCTACTAAACTTAATAACACTCATTTGGCTTGGACATCACAGTTTCAGGAACTTGATGGTAAAAGATGGTGTTATAATATAATGTTATACCATGAAGTTAATAATCTAAGGATTACTAGCATAAATAATCCTTCCAAGAATTTTATTTGTAGGTATGGTTTTGAATTCTTAATTCAGTGGTCTACTTTATGGCCAAGCTTTAATCCTTCTACTGAAAATTTCTGGTCATCTACTTAAATTCTAGATTACATATTTGAATTTTTGGATTATGTTATACCTATGAAAGCTTTTGATAATCCTACTATTTGTATCCCTCTTGAGTAAATAGGAAATATATTTATTGCTTTAAGGATACCTTTCAACATTAAGTTTGAAATATTCTCTATTCAAAATTTCCAATCTAACCTGCATTTTGACTTAGCTCCTACTCAACCGATAGCCACTCTTTGGAAAAGGTTTACCATAATTCATCAAGCTATGTTTCCTCCTACACCTAGCAGTCAGATGTTAAGGATTCTTTTAGTGTTATACATGGATCACATTGTCTTTGATTATGATGATGACAACCACTATTCTCCCCAAGGAGAATATGATTTCCATGATGATGATTAATTTTATTTAAAGACTAGTTACAGGGTCTATCCATAGCCATGAATGTGGGCACATTAACCCTCTTTAAGTTTTGTGGACTTCACCAATTATATAAGGTTATATTTTATCAACCGTGTCGATAGATTCTTTGTTTGTCTTTGCATATAAGGTGGCATGTAGTAGGTCCATAACCCATCTATTTTTAGCATCTTGCCTTATGTCTATCAATTCAACATCTTTGTCTCAACCATCGATCTTCTCATTTTATCTTATAAATATGAGGAGAACTTCATTTCAAACACATTGAATGCATAGAGTCAAGTCGAGAGTAGTAAGTTGCATCTTAATGAGTTAGGAGTAAGTGTATGTTCTTCATTTTCCATTCTATGGGAACCTATGAACCAGAAACTTTTTCTAAGTTTATTATTTCTTTAGTCTATTATGAAAGCCTTATAATCTCTCTTTGTCTTAAGCAATACAATGATACAACATTTAATGGTATCAGATCCTTGAGCCGTGACCCATGCCCCATGAGCCAATGAGTCTTATGTAATATACATGTTGCTTATGTAAAATATTTTTGGTATATCAATAAAATTATAATTTCATCTCTTGGTATCTATATCTATCCTATTATTATTCGGTCTTTTATCTCCATATTATCTTTAAAAAATAGGGAAGGAAATGATCTTTTGAAGCTATGAGGAAGGCATGATAATGGATCTGTATAATATCGATGATACAAAGACTATGGATGCATCTAACTAGATAAATTTATATACTAAAATTTATCTGATGTCTACACTCTTTTTGATATATCTACTAGTTTATTCTTTTTGGCAAATGAAGCAACTGTAGAATTTGATAAAAAAATCCTAGTCTTGAATGGAAACTCCCAACTCTTAAGCCTACATATGTTTATGATAAGCTTTCTCCTTTTCATCTTATTGGTAAAACTTCCATAATTATTTTTGAAAATACTATTCAAGTTAAGCAAAATGATGATTATAAATATCACTTCAAAATAGTTGATGATAAAACTATACATTAATTAAAATCTCAGTTTAAATATAAGGTTTTACATTCTATTTCCATTTTCATTGATGTTTTCCCTTTATTCAAAAGAGGTCTAAATGTTAGTCTTATAGGATGTTTATTTAATAATAGACATACCACCATTAGTGTTTGTTTACAAAATGTTATCCAAACTAGTTTTCATGATGGCCTAATCTTTACAACTATATACCCAAATTATCTAATCACTATCCATTAAGAAGAAAATCTAAATAAATTTTGAAGCTTTTTTTCCAAACCTATGGATTAGACATGATCCCAAGCTCTTGTTTTCTTCCTATTAAATATTAGGTCATGTATTGCTTAACTAATACCCTTCATCCTACTATCAAGCATACTCCTATGTAAGGCAAAAGCATGGTGTGTAAAGCAATAGAAAATAGTTAGATAATTTTTGTTAAATCAATTTTGTGGTCTGATCTTAAGTTTCCAAGAAAGTAGATAATAGACACAGGTATTGTCTAAAAGTACAAGAAATTCTTATCTTTTGCTATATCTATAAAAGATTTACCAAACAAATCTATCATTCGATTTAACTCTGATAATGACTTGAAAAATCATATGCAGAGTATACAATTGCATCAGTCCTTGTATTCAATCAATCCTCATTGTCTACATCTCAAAAAAGTCCATGATCCTCAAATAGATTCATGCTTCTGTGTTGACTATCAAAAAATTAAAAGTCATCCAAATCAATCTAGTATTCACATGGTTAAAAGATATTTAGCCATTCAAGAACTAGTTAAGAGAAACAAGAAGTTACTTGCTGAAGCCAAAAGAATTAATATGGAAGGAACTTGTGAAGAAAAGAATTAAAAAGAAGATGAAGGTCATGTATGGAAATCTCCTTTACGAGATGAATCATACACAGAAAAAAGATTCCCAAGTCCATTGATTTTAATCAATATTCATCCGATGGAAAATTTATAGAACATATGTATTATCTTAGAACTTCTAACAAAAGTCTTGATCAAACTGTCGATGTCAAGTTAATGAACTGAAATAATCTTACAACTAAATGCTTGAATAATAAAGTTTTAGAAATGTAGCAGAGTCTTGACCAGGTTCTTAAGATGTTAAAAAGTATTGAGTTATATCAAAAAGGATAACTTGCTAGATAAATCAATATTATGAATGATAATGGTGCTACTCAACACAGTCAACTTGTTTAAAAAATATATAATGAGTCTAGTAGCATTAAATTACAACAACAATCTTCTAAAGCTGAGATAGAAAATTTAATTATTTAGAAAAAGATTATCAGCCAGAATCAAGATCAACTTTAGTCTAATGTAGTATCTCTTAAAATAGATTAAAAAATCAAATGTCTACTCTTGAGACAAAACATTAAGAAGCATACCATAAAATTAGACAAATATTTTTAGCTTCTAATAGTATAGCTTGAAAAGTAGTCAATCATAATTTTAGCCTATCTGCTATTTCTGAGATTCTAAATTCAATAAAGGATAAAATCCAATATTCTAAGCCATAGCTAGAAATAATTGTTTCAAAAAATATTGATTATAGTCAAAATATTGATTCATGTAAAAATGTTCTAAAGTTATAAAGAGAATCATTTACTAAGTCTAAATCAAAGAGTCTATCTGATCTAGAAAAATCTCTTGAAAGATCTTTCAGGTAGGCATGACTAAGATAGATCCTACTAAAATATAAAGTTACTTTGAAATAGGAGAATATTCTACATCTAAACCTTCATTAGATTCTCAAATAAGGACTCTAAATCTTGAATTTTTCTTTTGGAAATTCAATAGTGAACCACCCAACAAAAAGGAAAAGAATGAATCATGCAAAGCTAGCTTGGGCTAGTGTATAGATTCATGGTCTTAAAAAATATCCTTTCAATGTTAGCCAACAAATTACAAATAGGTTCATAGGAAACATCAAGGAATGGTCAAATGCTAGTGGTATAATGTTTCATGAAAGTATCTACATTCATCCAGAATCGATCTCTACACTTTCTAATGTTTTAATTTTTAAATTTTTTGGGACACTTAATAATGAAAAAGAGACAAACAAAGCTAAGTTTATTAAAGATCAATTATGTGTTATGACCAAGATAGATGAATATATGTGCTATATGAAAAATCTATTTTATAATTCTGGAGAAATATTTAATATTACATACAAAATTAGGTATCTAGAATCATTTCCTGAATATTTTTCTACCAAGTATAAAGTTGATATGGGTGATAATCTTCCAACCATGTCCTTTGGAAGAATAAAATAGAAAATCAAAGAAATTAATAAGAAGATGTGTGCAAAAATAAAGGCACATAAAGAAACTATGAAGTTTCATAAATAGGTAGGTGCAAAATTTTGGAATTCTCTAGATAATAATTTTGGTTATATGGATGTACATAGATACAAACAATATAAACGAAAGAAGAAATTGTTTTCTTGCAAATATTCTTTTGGAAAAGAGTTCACTTATAATAATCCTTGGAAGCTTAGATATAAATTTTAAAAAAACAATTTTGATCCAAAAAAGATATTCAAAAAAAGAAACATGGTTATCAAAAGAAGCCTATTAAGTATTTCATCTATCAAGGTGATCATTATGCTAATAAATGTCCTAATAAGAGAAAAGAGTTGAAAAAGATTAATTTTTTGAATAATGTGTTAGTATCAGAAGAAGATGGGCTTCAATATAAATCAGATATTTTGTGGGAAGCATCTGATAGTGATGATAATCGGATAAATATAAATCTTACTGAATCTAAATTAGAAGATGAATTATATGATTATGATTATGATATAAGATTTCAAAATCATATGATTTCTACCCCTTTTTCCGATGCCATGAGTTTATCTCAATAGATATCTTTCCTTAAAGAAATATATGATAAAACTCTTACCTATATGATCTTTAGAAGAATAATTTTGCAACAACAAATTATGGTTGTTGATAAAAAATACTCTCTTCATTTAGCCCAGTAAAGAAGGCAAAAGAATATTTTATCTAGAGAATTTAAGTCTAAAAACTAGAAAGCATCTTTGATGGAAGCTGCTTATCAACCTGACACTTATGATAGAGCTACTTGGTAAAAGAAGTGTACTTTTTAGCTTCAGCCCTTTATCACTAAAGCTCAGACTAAAATACAAGATCTCTTGAAAGAATAAGCTCTTGTTGTTGAACATGAACACCTCTTTGAAGAAGAGCTACTCCATATCACTAATGAGATTAAATCTCATTTCAAAGAGAAGGATATCTCTCATAATAATTCAAATATCTATTAGATATTACTATAAAATACTAATAATCTAGTTTGTGAAACTCAAATCAAATGGGATGGTTTTAAACCATATAGTTTAGATGTCTTGCTTGATATTGGTGCTAATATTTCACTTCCTAGATATCATTCTATCTCTACTGATATGTAGAAGGTTGATTTTCATCGATTAACTTTCAATACAAAAATTATGGTTTCAAAATTATCTGCAGTCATACATGTTATGCTTGGTAACTCTATTTATCATTTTAAGATAGTCTAGAATTAAATTCCAATGTATGATATGATTATTGGTTCAGATAATTTAGAAACTTTCTATCCAATCATAATCTAGCTGCATGAAATAGTTTTGACACAAAAATATTCTTTATACAAAAAATCTAGATATGAATGCAAAATTTTATTAAAAGAAAATCCAAGAAAAATAGTTGACACCAGATGGATACAACAGAATGTAAATCTTTGTCATGCTAATATTGGTCCAATAATTAAAAAGCTTAGGAAGGATTGTTGTTATGAAAATCTCTTATCATTCAGAAGTAGGAAACTTCATGAATGTAGAATTGAATTGAAGATGGTAAAAGATAAATATGGTAAAGATGTAGAGCCTAAGTTTAAGGCACATCATTCAATAATATCTCCTTCACTTAGGGAAGAATATTTTCAAGAAAAAAAATAGTTAAAACAATAAGGTTTGATAAGGGATTCCAATAGCCCTTGGCCATGTGAAGCATTCTATGTAAATAAAAGATCAGAGTAGATAAGGGGTAAGAAGAGACTAGTTATAAATTATATCCCTCTTAATAAATGTGTTTTACCTATTCAACATCATATTCCTTCAAAACATGAAATCTTACAAAGGATAAATGGAAGCAAAGTCTACAGTAAGTTTGATCTAAAATCAGGATTCTGGTAGATACAAGTAGTAGAACAAGACAAGCAAAAAATTGTATTTATTACTCTATTTGACCAATATGAATGAAATGTTATACCTTTTGGTATAAAAATTACTCCTAATATATTTCAAGAAATGATGAAAAAAGTTTTTTCAGCACATTCTAATTTGATCATTGTCTATATAGATGATATATTATTTTTTTCAAGATCGCCTAAAGAACATCTCAATCATCAAGAATAATTCTATCAAATTATGTAAACTATGTAGCTAAATATTATTATAACATTGAACAAGATAGAATTCTTTTGAATAAAAGGTTATCAAAGAATCCTCTAGCATGGTCTAATGAAATGACAAAAGTTGTTCAAAGAATAAAGCAGAATTGTTAGAATTTATCACCTCTAGTTTTACCTGGTAATGGTCTAAATATCTTTGAGATAGACATCTCAGATTTATATTGGAGTGTTATTCTTAAAGAAAGGTTATCATATGGTTCAAAGAATCCCTACAGATTTGCTTCTAGAAATTTTAAATAGGCTCAGAAAAACTATCACTCTACTCATAAAAAAATTCTTATTGTTATTAAAGATATTCAAGCTTTCATATTTTTTGTTAGATCAAATAAATTTATTGTTAACCAGGTGGGAAACTTTTCTATCAAATTTTGATTTCTCTATTGAGCATATTTCAAGGAAAAAGAATTGTCTTACTAATTTCAAATCTAGGGAATTCAATTCAGATAATTCAAAAAAATTAGTCATGGTAGTGATAGCTACAGAAGTATGTGAAGAGTTCCATCAACATATATGGATATCCACTTCATTTGTTACAAATCAGTTGATTCATGAGATGAATGTTCTCACCAAAAAATCTCATGAAGCCTCTGCTAAACTTAACACTCATTTGGCACAGACATCATAGTTTTAGGAACTTAATGGTAAAATGTGGTGTTCTATTATAATTTTATACCATGAATCTAATAATCCAAGGATTACTGGCATAAATAATCCTTTCAAGAATTGAATTTGTAGGCATGGTTTTGAATTCTTAATTCAATAATCTACTTTCTGGTCAAGCTTTAATCATGTTACTAAATGTTTTTGATTATCTACTAAAATTTTAGATTATCTACATGAATTTTTAGATTATGTTATGCCTATGAAATATTATGATGATCCTAGTATTCATATTCCTCCTAATCAAGTAAGGAATATATTTATTACTTTAGGGATACGTTTCAGAATTAAGTTTTAAATATTCTCTATTCAAAATTTCTAAACTACCCTGCATGTTGGCTTAGCTCCTACTCAACTATTAGCCACTCTTTGGAAAAGGTTTACAATAAGTCATCAGGATATGTTTCCTCCTACACCTGGTGGTCGGTTGTTAAGTATTCTCTCAGTATCATACATGAATCACACTGACTTTGATTTTGATGATGATAACTATTATTCTCTCTAAAAAGAATATAAATTTAATGATGATGACTGATTTAATCTAAAAACTAATTATGAGGTATATCCATAGTAATGAATGTTGTTATGTTAACCCTTTTTTAAGTCTTATAGACCTCACCACTTACAAAAGGTAGTATCTATTGGCTGTGTCAATAGATTCTTTATTTGTCTTTTCTTGTTAGGTGGTGCGTAGTGGGCCCATAACCCATCTAATTTTGGCATCTTGCCTTATGTCCATCGATTCCACATCTTTGTCTCAACCATTGATCTTCTTATTTAATCCTATAAATATGAGAATAAATTTGTTTCAAAGACATCAAATGCCTAGATTCGAGTCTAGAGTATTAAGTTGTGTCTTAGCGAGTCAGGAATAAGCATATGCTCTTTGATTGTTCTTCTATGAGAACCTATGAACCAATTTTTTTTGTAAGGTTATTATTTTTTAGTCTGTTCTAAAATCCTTTCAATTAGCCATGATTTAAATACTAAAATTAGAATGTGATACAACAATTTGTCAAAATAGTTAATCATTATGCTTTCAGAAGCCAAGATATATATTTTATGAGTAGAGTGATAGTTTTTTTAGCCTATTTAAAATTTATAGAAGTAAATATGTAGGGATTCTTTGAACCATATGATAATATTTATTTAAGAATAGAACTCCAATATAAATCTAAGGCATCTATTTCAATGATCTTTAGACCATTACTAGGTAGAACTAGAGGTGGTAAATTTTGACAGTTCTGCTTTATTCTTTGAATAGATTTTGTCATTTTATCAGACCATGTTGAAGAATTATTTGATAACCTTTTATTCAAAATAATTCTATCTTTAAATATCTGTAATAATATCTCATAAATTCATGAGTAATGTGTGATAGTGGATCTGTATAGTACTGATGATATGAAGACTATGGATGCATCTAACTAGATAACTTTAGATACTACAAGTACATCTAATGTCTGCACTCTTTTTGATATATCTACTCATTCATTATTTTCTACAAACAAAATAACTTTAGAATTTGATGAATAAAATCCTAACCTTGAATGAAAAATCCCAACTCTTAAGCCTACAGATGTTTATCACAAGCTTTCTCTTTTCCATATTATTGCTAAAACTTTCATAAAAGTTTTTGAAAATATTATTCAAGTTAATAAAAATGATGAGTCTAAATATCACTTATAAATAGTCGATAAAACTATCTATTAGTTAAAATATCAATTTAAATAAAATTTTTTACATATTGGTTCCATTTCCATTAGTGTTTTCCCTTTATTTAGAAGAGGTCTGACGCCAGTCTTCTAGGATGTTTACTTGATAATAGACATACAACCTTTAGTGCTTGTTTACAAAATGTTGTCCAAACTAATCTTCATGATGGATCAATCTTTAAAATTGTATACCCAAATTATCGAGCTACTATCCATCAAGAAGAAAATCTAAATAAAGTATTAAAGCCTTTTATTCAAACCTATGGATTAGACATGATCCCTGGCTCTTGTTCTCTTGCTATTAAATACTAGGTCATGTATCAGTTAACTAATATCATTCATCCTACTATCAAGCATATTCCTATGCAAAGTAAAAGTGTGGTGTGTAGAGAAATAAAAAATAGTCAAATATTTTTTGTTAAATCAATTTCTTGGTCTGATCTTAAGTTTCCAAGAAAGTAGATAGTAGACACAAACATTTTCTAAAAGTACAAGAAATCCTTATCTTTTACTACATCTATAAAAGATTTAAAAAATAAATCTAACATTATATTTGACTCTCATAATGACTTGAAAGATCATATGTAGAGTATACAATTGCATCAATCCTTGTATTCAATCAATCCTCATTGTCTATATCTCAAAAAAGTCCATGATCCTCAAATGGATTCATACTTCTATGTTGACTGTCAAATTATTATAAGTCATCCAAATCATTCTAGTATTCACATAGTAAAAAGAGATTTATCCATTCAAAAACAACTTGAGATAAATAAGAAGTTACTTGATGAAGCCAAAAAAAATTAATATGGAAGGAACTTCTGAACAAAAGACTAAAACAAAAGATGAAGGTCAGGTATGGAAAACTCTTTTAAGAGATGAATCATACATAGAAAAATAATTCCCAAAGTCTATTGATTTAAATCAATATTTATTTGATATAAAATTTAGAGCATAAATGTATTATCTTAGAACTTCTAATAAAAAGCTTGATCATACTATCGAAGTCAAGTTAATAAACTAAAATAATCTTGTAACCAAATGCTTGATTAATAAATTTTCATAAATATAATAGAGTCTTGACCAGATTTCTAAGATGTTAAAAAGTATTGAGTGATATCAAAAAAGAGAACTTGATAGAGCAATCAATGTTTTGAATGATAATATTACTACTCAACATAGTCAACTTGTTAAAAAAATAGATAATGATTCTAGTAGCATTAGACTACAATAACAATCTAATGAAGCCAAGATAAAAAAATTGATTACTGAGAAAAAGATTATCAGTCAAAATTAAGATTAGATTTAGTCTAGTGTAGTTTCTCTTCAAATAGATTTTAAAAATAAAATGTCTACTCTTGAGACAAAACAGGAAGAAGCATACCAAAAAATCAAACAATTATCTTTAACTTCTGATAGTATAGCTAGAAAAGTATTCAATCATAGTTCTAGCCTATCTGTTATTCCTGTGATTCTAAATTCAATAAAGGATAAATGTCAATCTTCTAGGCCACAGCCACAAATAGTTATTGCCAAAACTATTGATTATAGTTAGTATATTCATTCATAGCAAAATGTTCTAAAGTTACAAAGAGAATCATTTACTAAGTCTAAATCAAAGAGTCTGTCTGATCGATAAAAATCTCTTGATAAGATCTTATAGGTAGGCATGGCTAAGTTAGAGCCTATTGAAATAGAAAGTTACTTTGAAATAGGAGAATCTTCTACATCTAAACCCCTATTACATTCTCAAATCAAGACTCTAAATCTTCAACTTTTCTTCTAGATATTCAATTATGAACCATTAAAAAAATGGAAAGAAATGATTCAGGCAATGCTAGTTCGGGCCAGTGTAAAGATTCATGATTTTAAAAATGATCTTTTTAGTGTTATCCAAAAAATTGCAAATATATTCATAAGAAATATCAAGGAATGGTGAGATGCTAGTGGTACAATGTTTCATGAAAGTATTTACACTCATCTAAAACCAATCTCTGCACTTAGCAAAGATTTAATTTATAAATTTGTTGGGACACTTGGTAATGACAAAGAGACAAAAAAATTCAATTTTCTTACAATTATGTGATATGACCAGGCTAGTTGAATATATGTGCTATATAGAAAATCTATTTTATAATTATGGAGAAATATTTAATCTTGCTTACAAGATTAGGTATATGGAATCATTTCTTGAATATTTTGATATTAAGTACAAAATTGCTATGGGTGATAATCTTCCAACTATGTCATTTGGAGGAATAAACCAAAATATTAAAGAAGTTAATGAGAAGTAGTGTGCAGAAAGAAATGTATAGAAAGAAACTATGAAGTTTCATAAATAGATAGGTACAAAATTCTACAATTCTCTAGATGATAATTTTGGTTTTATAGATGTGCATAGATATAAACAGTACAACCCAAAGAAGAAATCACATTCTTGAAAATATTATTCTAGAAAAAAGATCACTTACAATAAGCCTTGGAAGCCTAAATATAAATTTAAAAAAAATAAGTTTGGTTCAAAAAGGATATTAAAAAAAAGAAACATGGTTATCAAAAGAACCCTGTTAAGTGTTTCATCTGTCAAGGTGATCACTATGATAATAAATGTCTTAATAGGAAAAAAAAGTTCAAAAAGATCAATTTTTTGAATAGTTATAGAATTGATGAAGATGAATATGTGCTAGTATCAAAAGAAGATGAGCTTCAGTATGAATCAAATATTTTGTGGAAAGTATTTGATAGTGATGATAATCAGATAAATATGAATCTAGCTAAATCTAAATTAGAAGATAAATCATATAATTATGATTCTGATATAGGATTTTAGATTCAGATGATTTCTACCCTTTTTATATATGCCATAAGTTTATCTCAATAGATATTTTTCCTTAAGGAAAGATATGATAAAATTCCTGCCTATATGATCTCTAAAAGAATGATTTTACAATATAAAATTATGGTTATTGAGTAAAAATAATCTCTTTATTTAGCCCAACAAAAAAAAGGATATTTTATCCAAAGAATTTTAGTCTCTTTATTTACTATATATGTATGTACTATATATATATGTACTGTATGTACTATATATGTGTGTGTGTGTGTGTGTGTGTGTGTGTGTGTGTATTTTATCAATTGAAGTTGCTTATCAACTTGACACTAATGATAGAGCTACTTGGTGAAAGAAGCATATTTTTCAGCTTCAACTCTTTCTCATTAAAGCTCAAAATGAATTGCAAGATCTCTTGAAAGAAGAAGTTCTTGCTGATGAACATGAACACCTCTTTGAAGAAGAGCTACTCCAGATCACTAATGAGATTGAATCTCATTTTGAAGAGGGGGATACCTCTCATAATAATTCAAATATATATTAGATATCAGTATACAATACTAATAATTTAGTTTATGAAATTAAAATCAAATGGGATGGTTTTAAACTATGTAGTTTGGATGTTTTGCTTGATACTGGTGCTGATATTTTACTTGCTAGATATCATTTTATCGTTGTTGATATATGGAAGGCTGATTTTTATTAGTTAACTTTCAATACAAAAATAGTGGTTTTAGAATTGTTTGCAGTCATATCTGTTATACTTGGTAGCTCTATTTATCATTTTAAGATAGTCCATCATGAAATGTCAATGTATGATATGATGATTTGTTTAGATAATTTGACAACTTTCTATCTTATCACAATTCAGCCACATGAAATAATTTTGGCACAAAAATATTCTTTGTACAATAAATCTATATATGAATACATAATTCCATTAAAAGAAAAGCCAAGGAAATTATTTGATACTAGATGGATACAGAAGAAGGTAAATATTTGGTATGCTAGTATTGATCCAATAATTAAAAATCTTAGGAAGGATTGTTGTTCTAAAAATCTTTTAACATTCAGAAGTAGAAAACTACATGAATGTAAAATTGCATTAAAGATGATAAAGAAGTATAACCTAAATTTAAGGCACATCATTCAGGAATGTCACCTTCACTTAAGGAAGAATGTTTTCAAGAAATAAAATAGTTGAAAGAACAAGGTTTGATAAGGGATTCTAATAGCCCTTGGGCATGTGAAGCATTCTATGTAATTAAAATATCAGAGCAAATAAGGGGTAAGAATAGACTAGTTATAAATTATGTCCCTCTTAATAAGTATGTTTTGCCTTTTTAGCATCTTATTTTTTCAAAAGATAACATCTTACAAAGGATAAATAGAAGCAAAGTCTACTGTAAGTTTGATCTAAAATCAAAATTTTGGTAGATACAAGTATTAAAACAAGAAAGGTTCAAAACTACATTTGTTACTTCTTTTGTCCAATATGAATGGAATGTTCTATCTTTTGATTTGAAAACTACTCCTAGTATATTTTAAAAAATGATGAACAAATTTTTTTTAGTACATTCTAATTTTACCATTATCTATATAGATGATATATTAGTTTTTTCAAGATCGCCTAAAGAAAACCTTAATCATCTAGAACAATTTTATCAAATTGTGTATGACAATGGTTTGGTTTTATCTGAGAAGAAAGTATCCATTTTTAAAGATAAAATTGAGTTTCTAGGTGTTACTATAAAATTAGGAGCAATTGCAATTCAAGAACATGTTTTAAATAATATCAAAAAATTTCATGATGACCTAAAAGTTAAAAGATTATTATAGAGATTTTTTGGGTATGTAAACTATGTAGCTGGATATTATTATAACATTTCACATGATAGAATTATTCTAAACAAAAGGTTATCAAATAATCTTTCAGCATGGTCTGATGAAATGCCAAAAGTGGTTCAAAGAATAAAGCAAAACTGTCAGAATTTACCACCTCTAGTTCTATCTGGTAATATTCTAAAGATCATTGACATAGACACCTCAAATTTATATTGGGGTGCTATTCTTAAGAAAATATTATTAGATGGTTCAGAGAAATCTTGCAAATTTGCTTCTAAAAATTTTAAACAGGTTTAGAAAAACTATCAATCTACTCATAAAGAAATTATTACCGTTATTAAATCTATTCAAGTTTTTATGTCTTTTGTTAGATCAGAGAAATTTCTTGTTAGATATGATTTAAATAACTTTGTGAGTATTCTTCATTCTACTAATAATCTAAAGAAAGGATCTGTGAGTAGGTTAATCAGGTGGGCAACTTTTCTATCAGATTTTGATTTCTCTATTGAGCATACTCTAGGGAAGAAGCGACAGTTATAGAAGTGTTTGAAGAGTTACATTAGCATATATGGAGATCCACTTCATCTGTTATAAATTGGTTAATTCATGAGATGAATTCTCTCACAATAAAATCTCATAAAGCCTATGTTGAACTTAATAACACTCATTTGGTATATACATCACAGTTTTAGGAACCTGATGGTAAATGATAGTGTTCTACTATAATGTTATACCATGAAGCTAATAATCTAAGTATTATTAGCATAAATAATTTCTTCAATAATTTTATTTGTAGGCATGGTTTTGAATTCTTAATTCAATGGTCTACTTTTTGGTCAAGATTTAACCCTGCTACTAAAATTTTTTAGTCATATACTAAAATTTTAGATTACCTATTTAAATTTTTGGATTATGTTATGCCTATGAAAGCTTCTGATGATCCTACTATTCATATCCCTCTTGAGCAAGTAAGGAATATATTTATTGTTTTAAGGATACCTTTCAGAATTAAATTTTAAATATTCTATGTTCAAAATTTCTATGCTAGCATGCATGTTAGCTTAGCTGCTACTCAACCATTAGCCACTCTTTAAAAAAGGTTTACAATAAGTCATTAGGCTATATTTCCTCCTACACTTGATGGTCATATGTTAATGATTATTTTAGTGTTATACATGGATTACCCTAACTTTGATTCTGATGATGAAACCACTATTCTTCCTAAGGAGAATATAAATTTAATGATGATGATTGATTTAATCTAAAGACTAGTTATGGGGTTTGTTCATAGATGTGAATGTAGGCATGTTAACCCTCTTTTAAGTCTTGTGTACCTCACCACATACAAAAGGTGGTATTCTATCGACTGTGTCGATATATTCTTTATTTTTCTTTTCTTATTTGGTGGTGTGTAGTAGGCCCATAACCAATCTACATTT
>JARHVA010000145.1:3325000-3347500 GCA_037957365.1 Torreya grandis | reverse complement strand
TAGAGACTGTAGAAAAATAAAATTATTTTAAAGCTAGAGAATCTTCTAGGCCTCCATTAGACTCTCAGATAAGAACTTTAAACCTTCAACCTTTCTTCTAGAAATTCAATTTCAAACCACCAGAAAAAAGGAAAGAAATGATTCATGTTATGCTAGCATGGGCTCATGTTCAAATATATGGTCTTTAAAAAGATCCCTTCAGTGTCAGTCAACAAATTGCTAATGGATTCATAGGAAATATTAAAGAATGGTGAGATGCTTGTGGTCAACAATTTAATGATAGCATCTACTCACATCCTGAGCCAATTTTAGCACTTTACAATGCTTTGTTTTTAGAATTTGTTGGTATAGTTGATAATGATAAAGAAGAAAATAAAGTCAAGTTTCTTAAAGCTCATCTATGTGATATGACTAGACTTGATGAGTACATGTGTTATATGGAAAATATGTTTTATAATTCTAAAGAAATTTTCAACCCTACTCATAAAATCAGGTATATAGAGTCATTTCCATAATACTTTGATGATAAGTATAAATCTGTAATGGGTGGAAATCTTACAACAATGTCTTTTGGAAGAATCAATCAAAATATCAAGGCAGTCAATGAAAAATTGTGTGCAGAAAAAAAAGCACAAAAAGAAACTATGAAGTTTCATAAACAAATTGGTGCAAAGTTATGCAATTCTTTAGATGATAATTTTGGTTGTATAGATGCCCATAAATATAGGTATTATAAGAAAAAGAAGAAAAAATCCCGTTCTTCTAAGTTTCATTTTGAAAAAGGATTCATTGAAAAACCTTGGACGCTGAGATATAAAATAAAAAAGTTTGGTCCAAGAAGGATATTAAAAAA
Organism: Torreya grandis; assembly: GCA_037957365.1. Lineage (NCBI taxonomy): Eukaryota > Viridiplantae > Streptophyta > Pinopsida > Cupressales > Taxaceae > Torreya > Torreya grandis. The sequence goes on along the minus strand of JARHVA010000145.1, from coordinate 3,346,647 downwards.
AACATGGTTTTAAAAAAAAACCTATTAAGTGTTTCCTTTGTCAAGGAGATCACTATGCCAATAAATGTCCTAATAGGAAAAAGGAGTCCAAAAAAGTCAACTTTCTGAATAGCCATAATATTAATAAAAATGAATATGTATTGTTATCAGAAGATGATGAGATTCAATATGACTTAGATATTTTATGGGCAGTATCTGATAGTCATGAAAATTAGATTAATATTAATCTAGTAGAATCTAACACAGACAGTGAATCTTCAGATTATAACTCTAAAATAGGTTTTTAGAATCATTTGATTTCGATCCAATTTTTAGATGCTCTAAGTTTATCATAGTAAATATCCTTTCTAAAACAAAGATATGATAAAATTCTTGCTTACATGATTTTAGAAAGGATGTTTCTATAACAAAAAATTGTTGATGTTGAGAAAAAATATTCTCTTCATCTTTCTCAACAAAGATAAAAGGATCTTTTGTCTCAAGAAAACCATCTCAAAAAAGTTCAGGTTAAAGCTAATTATCAGCTTGACACTTATGACAAAGCTACTTATGAGAATGAAGTGTATTTCACTACTACAACTTTTCTTTGCTAAAACTCATAATTAGTTACAAGACCTCTTAAAGGAAGAAGCTCTTGCTAATGAACAAGAATGCCTCTTTGAGGAAGAGCTTATCCAAGTTTTTAATGAGATGGAATCTCATTTTCAGAAAGGGGATAGCTCTCATAATAATAATAATAATAATAATAATAATAATAATAATAATAATAATAATCAAATTTTAGTTTATAGTACTAATAATCTAGTCTATGAAATTTAAATTAAGTGAGCTAGATTTAAACCATATAGTCTAGATGTTCTGCTTGATACTGGTGTTGATATTTCACTTGCATGTTATCATTTAATTCCTACTGATATGTGGAAAGTTGATTTTCATAAGCTAACCTTCAATAAAAAAATAGTTGTCTCAGAATTGTCTGCTATTATACCGGTTATGCTAAGTGATAGCATTTATCATTTCAAGGTAGTTCAACATGAGATGCCAATGTATGACATGATGATTGGATCAGATAATTTAGCAACTTTTTATCCTATTACAATTCAGCCACATGAAATAATTCTTGCACAATAATATTATTTGTATAAAAAATCATGATGAGTGCAGAATTCCACTAAAAGAAAAGCTAAAGAAACCAGTAGATACTAGATGGATCCAACAAAAGGTAAATCTTTGTCATGCTAATATTGATCCTATCATTGAAAAGCTAAAAAAGGATTGTTGTTCTGAAAATCCTTTAGCATTCAAAAATAGAAAAATGCATGAATTTAGGATTGAGTTAAAAATGGTTATGGATAAAGATGGTAAAGATGTAGAACCTAAGTTTAAGGTGCATCATTCAAGGATGTCTCCATCGCTTAGGGAAGAATGTTTCCAGGAAATAAAGTAATTAAAATAACAAAATTTGATCAAAGATTCAACCAGTCTATGGCATGTGAAGCTTTTTACGTCAATAAAAGATTAGAATAGGTTAGAGGAAAGAAAATCCTGGTTATAAACTATATACCTCTTAATAAATATGTTTTGCATGTGCAGCATCCAATTCCTTCAAAATATGAAATTATGCAAAGAATTAATGGTAGCAAGGTATATAGTAAGTTTGATTTGAAATCAAGATGTTGGTATATTCAAGTTGCTAATAAAGATAGGTATAAAACTATATTCATCACTTCCTTTAGATAGTATGAATGGAATGTTTTATCTTTTGGGTTATAAATATCTCCTAGTATCTTTCAAGAAATGATGAACAAGATTTTCTCAGGATATTCTAATTTTATCATTATCTATATTGATGACATACTGATATTTTCAAGATCTCCTAAAGAGCATCTTAATCATCTTGAACAATTTTATCAGATAATATATGACAATGGTTTAGTTTTGTCTGAGAATAAAATTTCATTATTCAAAGATAAAACTGAATTCCTATGAGTCACTATAAGATTAGGAGAAGTTACAGTTCAAGAACATGTCTTGAAGAACATAAATAATTTTCCTGATGAATTAAAAGATAAGAAATTATTATAGAGATTTATAGGATGTGTTAACTATATTGTTAGATATTATTATAATATAGCTCAAGATAGAATTCTTTTAAATAAAATACTATCAAAGAATCCTTGAGTATGGTCAAATGAAATGACTAAGGCTGTTCAAAGAATAAAGCAAAAATGTTAGGACTTGCCACCTCTTATTCTACCTGGTAATGGATTAAAAATTATTGAAACAGATGCCTCAGATTTATATTGAGGTGATATTCTGAAAGAAAGATTGTTAGATGGTTCAAAGAAGCCTTGTCGATTTGCTTTTATAAATTTTAAGCAGACTCAGAAAAACTATCATTCTACTCATAAAGAAATTATTGTTGTCATCAAAGCTATTCAAGATTTTATGTTCTTTGTTAGATTTGAGAAATTTATTGTTAGATATGACTTAAATAATTTTATGAGTATCTTGCATTCTAATGATAATATAAAGAAAGGATCTGTGAGCAAGTTAACCAGGTGGGCTACATATCTGTCAAACTTTGATTTTATAGTTGAACACATCGCAGGGAAAAAGAATTGTCTCACAAATTTCATCTCTAGAGAATTCAATTCAGAAAGGTCAAAAAAATTAGTAATAGCAGTAACAGTCACAGAGGTAAGGGATGAATCCCATTAGCATATATGGAGATCAACTCTGCCAGTTGTAAATTAGTTGAAAAATGAGATAAATGCTCTCATAATCTTATGAAGCTTCTGATGAATTGAACAATACTCATTTGGCATGGATTACTCAGTTTTAAGACCCCGATGGTAAAAAATGGTGTTCTACCAGAATGCTATATCATGAATCCAATAATCCAAGGATTAATAGAATGAATAATCCTTTTAAACATCTTATTTGTAGGCATGGTTTCAAATTCCTTATCCAATGGTCTACTTTTTGACCCCGTTTTAATCTTGCTATTGAGAATTTTTGGAGATCAGCGAGAATTCCTACAAAAGCCTCATATGATCTTGCTATTCAAATTCCTCTTAAACAAGTAAAGAATATATTTATCACTCAGAGGATACCCTTTAGAGTTAAATTTGAATTATTTTTAGTCCAAAACTTTCAAGTTAATCTGCATGCTAGTTTAGCTCCTGCCCAACCATTAGTTGCACTATGAAAGTGACTTACAATCAACCATCAAGCTAACTTCCCTCCTACACTTGGTACTCAGATGTTACAAATTCCTTCAACATTATACATGGACCACACTAATTCTGACTTTGATGATGATAACCATTATTCTCCCCAAGGAGAATATGAATTTTGTGATGATGATTAATGACTAGTTATGGGGCCTCTCCATAACCGTGAATGTGGGCACATTAACCCTCCTTCAGCTAATGTGGACCTCACCACTCTCTAAAGGTGGTATAATATCGACCATGCCAGTAGATTCTTTTTCTTATCTTTTCTTATTTGGTGGTGTGTAGTGGGAAAATAACCCACTTTCTTTTAGCATCTTGCCCGTTGTCCATTGATCTAGAATCTTTGTGTTGACTTTTGACCTTCCCATTTCTATCTTATAAAAATAGAAAATTCTTTATGTTACAATCATTGAATGCCTAGAGATCTCTTCTTAGGTGTGTCTTAGTGTGTAAAGTCAGGAATAAGCATATGCTCTTTGCTTGCCCTTCTGTGGGAACCTACAAATCAAAAACTATTGCTAAGTCTAAAAAGTTATTATAAACATTATGTGTCCATTCTTAAGAGATACTATTTGTAATGGTATCCCATAATGCACTTTCTTTTATCATCTTGCCTATTGTCTATTGATCTGACATCTTTGTGTTGACCGTTGATCTTCCCATTTCTATCTTATAAATATGGGGATTTATTAATGTTACAATCATCGAATGCCTAGAGATCTCTTCTTAGGTATGTCTTAATGTGTGAAGTCAGGAATAAGCGTATGTTCTTCTATTTCCCTTTTGTGGGAACCTACGAATCAAAAACTATTCCTAAGTTTGTAAATCTATTATAAACATTCTATGTCCATTCTTAAGTGATCCTATTTGTAATGGTATAAGATTTATGTGTCATGTGTGTTATGTTGCTTCAGTAATATTTACTCGATATATCAATAAAATTATCCTTTCATATTTTGTTATATGTCTCTATTCTATTGTTACTCTGGTTGTTTGTCTCTATACTCTCTTCAGACAATAGGGAAGGGAATGATCCTTTAAAGCTGTGAGGAAGTTGTGTTGTGGATCTGTATAGTACCGATGATATAAAGATTATGGATGTTACTAATTAGTTAATTATAGATATTATAGGTACATCTGATGTTTGTACTCTTTTTGATATATCTTTTGCATCTTTCTTTTCTACAGATGAAGCAACAATAGATTTTAATGAAGAAAATCCTAGTCTAGAATGGAAACTCCCTACTCTAAAGCCTACATATGTTTATGATAAGCTTTCTCCATTTCATCTTGTTGCTAAAAATTCTATCAAAATATTTTAAAATGTTATCTAGGTCAATCAAAATGATCATTATAAATATCATTTACAAATCTTTGATGATCAGACTATCTGTCAATCAAAATCTCAATCTAAGTACAAGTTTTTACATATAGGTGCAGTTTCTATAGGTATTTTCCCATTATTTAGATGCAGTTTAAATGTCAATCTTTTAGCATGTTTACTAGATAATAGACATACGTATTTTAGTGATTACTTATAGAATGTTATCCAAATTGGTCTTCATGATGGTCCCATATATACCACCATTTATCTAAACTATCCTGTAGCCATCCATCAAGAAGAAAACTTGAATAAGGTCCTAAATCTTTTAATACAAACTAACGGTCTCAAAATGATTACTGGTTCCTACCCTCTTGTTATCACATTCCAGATCATGTATTGATTAACCAATACCCTTCACCCTGATATTAAACATACCCCTACGCAAGGCAAAAGTGTGGTGAGTTGAGCCACAAAAAATAGTCGAATTATTCTTACTAAATCCATTTCATGGTTAGAACTTAAATTTCCCCAAAACTGGATAGTGGATACAGACTTTATCCAGAAACCAAGGAAATCCTTGTCCTTTGCTACCTCCATAAAATACCTGTTAGATAAATCTATCATCAAATTCAATTCCCAGAATGATCTGAAAGATCATATGTAGAATATTCAGTTACAACAATTTTTGCCTATGATTAATCCTCATTGTCTACATACTAAAAAGATTCATGATCCTCAAATAGTCTCATATTTCTATGTAGACTATCAAAAGATCATAAGTCATCCTAACTAGTCTATTGTTAATATGGTCAAAAGAGATCTAGCCATTCAAGAACCATTTGAAATAAATAAGATATTACTTGATCAAGATAAAAAGGTCAACATGAAAGGAACTTCTAAAGAAAAGAATTAAAAAAAAGTGAAGAAGGTCATGTATGGAAGACTCCCTTAGGAGATGAAGTCTTATACTAAAAAAGAATTCCCAAAGGTTGTAGATTTCAGTCAATATTCACCTGATGGTAGATTCGGAGCCCAAATGTATTATTTAATATCATCAAATAAAATTATAGACCCATCCACTAAAGTCAAGTTATTAAATTGGAATAATTTGGCAACTAAATGTCTGAACAATAAGGTTTTAGATATCCAATAGAGTCTTGACCAGGTATCTAAAATGTTGACAAGTATTGAGCTATATCAAAAGGGAGAGCTTATTAGATCAAACAATATTCTAAATGATAATGTTTCTTCTCAGCATAGTTAGCTTGTCTAGAAAATTGATATTGAATCTAATGGTATTAGAATACAACAACAGTCTACTGATATAAAGATAGAAAATTTAGAAGCCCAAGAGAAAATTGTATTATAGAGTCAAGATTAGATTAACTCATATAGTTTCTCTTAAGACAAAACAAGAAGAGATACATCATGGGATTAGGCTATTATCCTCAACATCTGATAGTATAATTAGAGAAATAGTTAATCAAAGTGCTAGTCTTTCTGCTATTTTTGAAATCTTGGAATACATTAAAATATAGATCAATCCTTTAGGTCACAGTCAGAAGTATTTGTGCCTAAAGATATTGATTATAGTCAAAGTATTCATTCTTGGCAAAATGTAGTAAAATTACAAAGAGAGTCATTTTTTATATCCAAATCAAAGAGTTTGCTAGATATAGAAAAATCTATCTATAAGATTTTTCAAGTCATTATGGCCAAAATAGAGGTTGTAGAAAAAGAAAGTTATTTTGAATCCAGAGAATCCTCTAGGCCTCCATTAGAGTCTCAGATAAGAACTTTAAACATTCAACCTTTATTCTATAAATTCAATTGCGAACCACCAAAAAAATGGAAAGAAATGATTCATGTTATGCTAGCAAGAACTAGTGTTCAAATATATGATCTAAAAAAATATCCCTTCAGTGTCAGCCAACAAATTGCTAATGGATTCTTAGGAAATATTAAAGAATGGTGGGATGCTTGTGGTCAGCAATTTCATGATAGCATCTACTCACATCCTGAGTCAATTTTAGAACTTTGCAATGCTTTGTTTTTAGAATTTGTTGGTAGAGTTGATAATGATAAAGAATAAAATAAAGCCAATTTTTTTAAATCTCAGCTATGTGATATGACTAGACTTGAAGAGTACATGTGTTATATGGAAAATTTGTTTATAATTATGGAGAAATTTTTTATCTTACTTATAAAATTAGGTATATAGAGTCATTTACAGAATACTTTGTTGCTAAGTATAAAGCTACAATGGGTGACAATCTTACAAAAATGTCTTTTGGAAGAATCAATCAAAATATCAAGGCAGTCAATGAAAAATTATGTGTAGAAAGAAAAGAACAGAAAGAAACTATGAAATTTCATAAACAAATTGGTATAAAGTTCTGCAATTCCTTAGATGATAATTTTTTATATAGATGTCCATAAATATAGACAGTATAAGAAAAAGAAGAAGAAATCTCATTCTTGTAAGTGTTCTTTTGAAAAAGGATTCATTGAAAAACCTTGGAAGCTGAGATACAAAAGAAAAAAATTTGGTCCAAGAAGGATATTCAAAAAAAAGAAACATGTTTTCAGAAAAAACATGTTAAGTGTTTCCTTTGTCAAAGAGATCAATATGCCAATAAATGTCCTAATAGGAAAAAGGATTCCAAAAAAGTCAACTTTCTGAATAGCCTTAATAATAATGAAAATGAATATGCATTTTTATCAGAAGATGATGAGATTCAGTATGACTCAGATATTTTATGGGAAGTATCTAATAGTGATGACAATCAGATTAATATGAATCTAGTAGAATCTGACACAGACAGTGAATCTTCAGATTATGACTCTAAAATAGGTTTTCAGATTCATATGATTTATGCCCAATTTTTAAATGCTTTGAGTTTATCCCATCAAATATCCTTTCTAAAAGAAAGATATGATACAACCCCTGCTTACATGATTTTAGGAAGGATGTTTCTACAACAATAAATTGTTGATGTCAAAAAAAATATTCTCTTCATCTTTATCAACAACAAAGACAAAAGGACATTTTGTCCTGAGAAAACTCTCTCAAAACAACTTAGGTTGAAGCTGCTTGTCAACCTAACACTTATGACAGAGCTACTTAGAGAATGAAGCATATTTCATTGCTTCAACTTTTCCTTGCTAAATCTTAGAATGAGTTACAAGACCTCTTAAAAGAAGTTCTTTCTAATGAACAACAACACCTCTTTGAAGAAGAGCTTATCCAAGTTTCTAATGAGATGGAATCTCATTTTTAGATGGGGGATACCTCTCAGAATAATAATAATAATAATAATAATAATAATAATAATAATCAAATTTCAGTTTACAATACTAATAATCTAGTTTGTAAAATTCAAATTAAATGGGATGGTTTTAAACCATATAGTCTAGATGTTCTGCTTGATACTGGTGTTGATATTTTACTTGCCTGATATCATTTGATTCCTGCTAATATGTGGAATACTAATTTGCATAGGCTAACCTTCAATACAAAAATAGTGGTCTCAGTATTGTTTGTTGCTATACCAGTTATACTAAGTGATACCATTTATCATTTCAAGTTAGTTCAACATGAGATGCCAATGTACGACATGATGATTGGATCAGATAATTTAGCAAGTTTTTATCCTATTAAAATTCAGCCACATAAATTAATTCTTGCATAAAAATATTCTCTATATAAAAAATCACGATATGAGTGTAGAATTCCACTAAAAGAAATGTTGAAGAAACTAGTAAGTACCAAATGGATCTAGAAAAAGTTAAATCTTTGTCATGCTAGTATTGATCCTATCATTGAAAATCTAAAAAAGGATTATTGTTCTAAAAGTCCTTTAGCATATAAAAATAGGAAAATGCAAGAATGTAGGATTGAGTTAAAAATGGTTAAGGACAAAGATGGTAAGGACGTAGAACTTAAGTTTAAGGTGAATCATTCAGGGATGTCTCCATCACATAGGGAAGAATGTTTCCAAGAAATAAATTAGTTAAAAGAACAAGATTTGATCAGAGATTCAACTAGTCCATAGGCATGTGAAGCTTTTTATGTCAATAAAAGATCAGAACAGGTTAGAGGAAAGAAAAGGCTAGTTATAAACTATATACCTCTTAATAAATATGTTTTGCCTATGCAACATCCAATTCCTTCAAAGATTGAAATTCTAAAATAATTAATGGCAGCAAGGTATATAGTAAGTTTGATTTGAAATCAAGATTTTGGTAGATTCAAGTTGTAGAGCAAGATAGGTATAAAACTGCATCCATCACTCCTTTTGGATAGTATGAATGGAATGTTTTACCTTTTAGGTTAAAAACAGCTCCTAGTATATTTCAATAAATGATGAACAAAATTTTCCTAGGATATTCTAATTTTATCATTGTCTATATTGATGACATACTGATATTTTCAAGATCTCCTAAAGACCATCTTAATCATCTTGAAAAAATTTATCAGATAATATATGACAATGGTTTAGATTTGTCTAAGAAAAAAATGTTAGTATTCGAAGATGAAATTGAATGCCTAGGAGTCACTAAAATATCAAGATAAGTTACAATTCAAGAACATGTCTTGAAAAACATAAAGAATTTCCTGATGAATTAAAAGATAAGAAATTAGGGTAGAGATTTCTAGGATATGTTAACTATATTGCTAGATATTCTTATATTATAACTCAAGATAGAATTCTTCTAAATAAAATACTATCAAAGAATCCTCTAGTATGGTTAAATGAAATGACTAAAGCTGTTCAAAGAATAAAGCAAAAATATCAAGACTTGCCACCTCTTGTTTTACTAATAATGGATTAAAATTTATTGAAATAGATGCTTCAGATTTATATTGGGGTGATATTCTGAAAGAAAGATTGTCAGATGGTTCAGAGAAGCCTTGTATATTTTATTTTATAAATTTTAAGTAGGCTCATAAAAACTATCATTCTAATCATAAATAAATTCTTACTATCATCAAAGTTATTCAAGCTTTTATGTTCTTTATTAGATATGAGAAATTTATTGTTAGATCTGACTTAAATAATTTTATGAGTATCTTGCATTCTAATGATAATCTGAAGAAAGGATCTATGAGTGGGTTAACAAGGTGGGCTACATATCTATCAGACATTGATTTTATAATTCAACACATCCCAGGGAAAGAGAATTGTCTCACAGATTTCATCCCTAGAGAATTCAATTTAGAAAGGTTATAAAAATTAGTAATGCCAGTAACAGTCACAGAGGTAAGGGATGAATTCCATCAACATATATGGAGATCAACTTTTTTAGTTGCAAATTAGTTGACAAATGAGATAAATGCTCTCATTATATAATCTCATGAAGCTTTTGATGAATTGAACAATACTCATTTGGTATGGACTACTCAGTTTCAAGAACCTAATGGTAAAAAATGGTGTTCTACCATAATGTTATATCATGAAGCTAATAATCCAAGGATTACTAGAATGAATAATAATTTAAAAAATATTATTTATAGGCATGGTTTCAAATTCCTTATCCAATGGTCTACTTTTTGGCCCATTTTTAATCCTATTGTTGAGAATTTTTGGAGATTAGCTGAAATTCTAGATTATTTATTTGAATTTATAGATTATATAACGCCTAAAAAAGCCTCAAATGATCATGCTATTCAAATTCCACCTGAACAATTAAGGAACATATTTATCACTCTGAGGATACCTTTTAGAGTTAAATTTGAATTATTTTTAGTTTAGAACTTTTAAGTTAATCTGCATGTTGGTTTAGCTCCTACCCAACCATTAGCTGCACTATGGAAGTGACTTACAATCACTTATCAAGTTATCTTCCTTCCTACACTTTGTGGTTAGATGTTACAGATTCCTTTAACATTATACATGGACCACACAGATTTTTACTCTAATGATGATGATAACCATTATTCTCCCCAAGGAGAATATGAATTTTGTGATGATGATTAATGACTAGTTATAGGGTCTATCTGTAGCCATGAATATGGGCACTTTAATTCTCCTTCAAGTAATGTCGAACTCACCACTCTCTAAAGGTGGTATACTATCGGCCATGTTGATAGATTCCTTTTCTTGTATTTTTTTCTTTAGTAGTGCGTAGTGGGCCCATAACCCACTTTCTTTTAATATCTTACTTGTTATCTGTTGATCTAGCATCTTTGTGTTGATTGTTGATCTTCCCATTTCTATCTTATAAATATGGGGAGCTCTTCATGTTACAATCATCGAATTCCTAGAGATATCTTCTAAGGTGTGTCTTAGTGTGTGAAGTCAGGAATAAGCATATGCTCTTCCCTTTCCCTTTTATAGGAACATGTGAATAAAAAACTATTCCTAAGTCTGTAAAGTTATTATAAACATTATATGTCTATTCTTAAGTGATACTATTTGTAATGGTATCCCATAACCCATTTTATTTTAGCATCTTGCTTGTTGTTTGTTGATCTAACATCTTTGTGTCAACCGTTGATCTTCTGATTTCTATCTTATAAATATGGGGAAATCTTCATGTTACAATCATCAAATTCATAGAGATATCTTCTTAGGTGCGTCTTATTTTGTGAAGTCAAGAATAAACGTATGCTCTTTACTTGCCCTTCTATGGTAACTTATGAATCAGAAACTATTCCTAAGTTTGTAAAGTTTTTATAAACATTCTATGTCCATTCTTAAGTGATCTTGTTTGTAATGGTATCAGAGCTATGTGCCATGAGTCATTGCCATGTATGTCATGTTGCTTCTATAATATTTTATTTATATATCAATAAAATTATCCTTTCATCTTTTGTTATATGTTTCTATTCTACTATTACTCTAGTTGTTTGTCTCCATACCCTCTTCAGACAATAGGTAAGGGAATGATCCTTTAAAGCTGTGAGGAAGGTGTGTTGTGGATTTGTACAGTATTGATGATACAAAGATTATGGATGTGACTAATCATGATAATTGTAGATAATACAAGTACATCTGATGTTTGTAATCTTTCTGATATATCTTTCACATATTTCTTTTTTACAAATGAAGCAATAGTAGATTTTAATGAAGAAAATCCTAGTCTAGAATGGAAACTCCCTACTCCTAAGCCTATAGATGTTTATGATAAGTTTTCTCTATTTCATCTTGTTGCTAAAACTTCTATAAAAATCTTTGAAAATGTTGTCTAGGTCAAGAAAAATGATCATTATAAATATCATTTACAAATTTTTGATGATCAGCCTATCTGTCAATCAAAATCTCAATCTAAGTACAAGTTTATACATATAGGTGTAATTTTTATAGGAATTTTACCATTATTTAGATGTGTTTTAAATGTCAGTCTTTTATCATGTTTACTAGATAATAGACATACTTCTTTTAATGCATACTTATAGAATGTTATCCAAACTGGTTTTCATGATGGTCCCATTATACCACCATTTATCCAAACTATCCTATAGCCATCCATCAAGAAGAAAACTTGAATAGGGTCCTAAAGCTTTTTATCCAAACTAATGGTCTTGAAATGATTATTGGTTCCTACCCTCTTGTTATCAAATACTAGATTATGTATCGATTAACTAATACTCTTCATCCTATTGTTAAACATACCCCTACACAAGGCAAAAGTGTGGTGAGTCGAGCCACAAAAAATAGTCAAATTATTCCTACTGAATCCATTTCGTGGTTAGAACTTAAATTTCTCTGAAAATGGATAGTGGATACAAAAAATTTCCATAAACCAAGGAAATCCTTATCCTTTGCTATCTCCATAAAAGAAGTGCCAGATAAATCTATTATTACATTTAATTCCCAGAATGAACTGAAAGATCATATGCAAAATATATAGTTACAATAATTTTTACCTATGATTAATCCTCATTATCTACATACTAAAAATATCCATGATGCTCAAATAGACTCATATTTATGTGTAGACTATCAAAAGATCATAATTCACCCTAACCAATCTAGTGTCAATATGGTCAAAAGAGATCTAGCCATTCAAAAACTATTTGAAAGAAATAAGAAATTACTTGCTCAAGCCAAAGAGGTCAACATGGAAGGAACATCTAAAGAAAAGAATAAAAAATAAAGTGAAGAAGGTCATGTATGGAAGACTCCTCTAGGAGATGATTCTTATACTGAAAAAAGATTCCCAAAGGCTACAAATTTTAGTTATTATTCACCTGATGGTAGATTTAGAGCCCAAATGTATTATTTAAAATCATCAGATAAAAGTCTTGACCAATTCACTGAAGTCAAGTTATTAAATTGGAATAATCTGGCAACTAAATGTCTAAAAAATAAGGTTTCAGATATCCATTAGAGTCTTGACTAGGTATCTAAAATGTTGACAAGTATTGAGCTATATCAAAAGGGAGAGCTTACTAGAGCAAACAATATTCTAAATGATAATGTTTCTTCTCAACATAGTCAGCTTGTCTAGAAAATTGATAGTGAATCTAATGATATTTTACTATGACAACAGTCTTCTGATATAAAGATAGAAAATTTAGAAGCCCAAGATAAAATTATATTATAGAATAAAGATCAGCTTAACTCTAATACGATTTCTCTTAAGACAAAATAAGAAGAGGTACATCAAGAGATTAGGTTGTTATCCTCAGCATCTACTAGTATAACTAGAGATATAGTTAATCAAGGTTCTAGTCTTTTTGCTATTCTTGAAATCTTGGAATCCATAAAAAAAGGTAGATCAATCCTTTAAGTCATAGTTAGAAGTATTTATACTTGAAGATACTGATTATAGTCAGAATATTCATTCTTGGCAAAATGTAGTAAAGTTACAAATAGAGTCATTTTTGAAATCCAAATCAAAGAGTTTCCCAAATACAAAAAAATATATTGATAAGATTTTTCAAGTCGGCATGGCCAAAATAGAAGCTGTAGAAAAAGAGAGTTATTTTAAAGCTAGAGAATCTTCTAGGCCTCCAATAAACTCTCAGATAAGAACTTTAAACTTTCAACCTTTCTTCTAGAAATTCAGTTGCAAAACACAAAAAAAAAGGAAAGAAATGATTCATGCTATGCTAATATGGGCTAGTGTTCAAATATATGGTCTTAAAAAAGATCCCTTCAGTGTCAGCCCACAAATTGAGAATAGATTCATAGGAAATATTAAAGAATGGTGGGATGCTTGCGGTCAGCAATTTCATGATAGCATCTACTCACATCCTGAGACAATCTCAGAACTTTGCAATGCTTAGTTTTTAGAATTTTTTGGTATAGTTGATAATGAGAAAGAAGAAAATAAAGCCAAGTTTCTTAAAGCTCAACTATGTGATATGACTAGACTTGATGAGTACATGTGTTATATATAAAATCTATTGTATAATTTTGGAGAAATTTTCAATCCTACTTATAAAATCAGGTATATAGAGTCATTTCTAGAATACTTTGCTGCTAAGTATAAAGCTACAATGGGTGAAAATCTTACAACAATGTCTTTTGGAAGAATCAATCAAAATATCAAGGTAGTCAATGAAAAATTGTGTGTAGAAAGAAAACCACAGAAGGAAACTATGAAGTTTCATAAATAAATTGGTGCAAAGTTCTACAATTCTTTGGATGATAATTTTGGTTGTATAGATGTCCATAAATATAGGTAGTATAAGAAAAAGAAGAAAAAATCTCATTTTTGTAAGTGTTTTTTTGAAAAAGGATTCATTGAAAAACCGTGGAAGACAAGATACAAAAGAAAAAAATTTGGTCCAAGAAGGATATTAAGAAAAAAGAAACATGGCTTTCAAAAAAAACTTGTTAAGTGTTTCCTTTGTCAAGGATATCACTATGCCAATAAATGTCCTAATAGGAAAAGGAGTCCAAAAAAGTCAACTTTCTGCATAGCCATAATATTAATGAAAATGAATATGTATTGTTATCAGAAGATGATGAGATCTAGTATGACTCAGATATTTTATGGGAAGTATCTGATAGTGATGATAATTAGATTAATATGAATTTAGTAGAATCTAACATAGACAGTAAATCTTTAGATTATGACTCTAAAATAAGTTTTTAGATTCATATGATTTCTTCCCAATTTTTAAATGCTCTGATTTTATCCCATCAAATATCCTTTCAAAAAGGAAGATATGATAAAACCCCTACTTACATTATTTCAAAAAGGATGTTTCTACAAAAACAAATTGTTGATGACAATAAAAAATATTCTCTTCATCTTTCTCAACAACAAAGGCAAAAGGATCTTTTGTCCTGAGAAAACTCTCTCAAAACAACTCAGGTTGATGCTGCTTGTCAACCTAACACTTATGACAGAGCTACTTAGAGAATGAAACGTATTTCACTAATTCAACTTTTCCTTGCCAAAGCTTAAAATGAGTTACAATACCTCTTAAAGGAATAATCTCTTGCCGATGAACAAGAACACCTCTTTGAGGAAGAGCTTATCCAAGTTTCTAATGAGATGGAATCTCATTTTCAAAAAGGGGATACCTCTCAGAATAATAATAATATTAATCAAATTTTAGGTTACAGTACTAATAATCCATTTTGTGAAATTTAAATTAAGTGGGATGGTTTTAAACCATATAGTTTGGATGTTCTACTTGATACTAGTGCTGATATTTCACTTGCCCGATATCGTTCAATTCCTATTGATATGTGGAAAGCTAATTTTCATAGGCTAACCTTCAATACAAAAATAGTGGTCATAGAATTGTCAACTATTATACCAGTTATGCTAAGTGATATCATTTACCATTTCAAGGTAGTTCAACATGAGATGACAATGTATGACATGATGATTGGATTAGATAATTTAGCAATCTTTTATCCTATTACAATTCAGCCACATGAAATAATTCTTGCACAAAAATATTCTCTACATAAAAAATCATGATATGAGTGCAGAATTCCACTAAAAAAAACCTGAAGAAACCAATATATACCAAATGTACCTAGTAAAAGGTAAATGTTTCTCATGCTAGTATTGATCCTATCATTGAAAATATAAAAAAGGATTTTGTTTCTAAAAATCCTTTAGCATTCAGAAATTAGAAAATGCATGAATGTAGGATTGAGTTAAAAATGGTTAAGGACAAAGATGGTAAAGATGTAGAACCTAAGTTTAAGGTGCATCATTCAAGGATGTCTCTGTCACTTAGGGAAGAATGTTTCTAGGAAATTAAGAAGTTAAAAAAACAAGGTTTGATCAGAGATTCAACTAGTCTGTGGGCATGTGAAGCTTTTTATGTCAATAAAAGATCATAATAGGTTAGAGGAAAGAAAAAGCTAGTTATAAACTATATACCTCTTAATAAATATGTTTTGATTTTGCAACATCCAATTCCTTCAAAGGATGAAATTTTGCAAAGAATTAATGGCAACAAGGTATATAGTAAGTTTGATTTAAAATTAGGATTTTAGGATATTTAAGTTGCAGAGCAAGACAGGTATAAAACTGCATCCATCACTCCCTTTGGACAATTTGAATGGAATTTTTTCCTTTTGGGTTAAAAATAACTCCTAGTATATTTCAAGAAATGATGAACAAAATTTTCTCCAGATATTCTAATTTTATCATTGTCTATATTGATGCCATACTGATATTTTCAAGATCTCCTAAAGAGCATCTTAATTATCTTGAAAAGTTTTATCAGCTAATATATGACAATAGTTTAGTTTTATCTGATAATAAAATGTCAGTATTCAAAGATGAAATTGAATTCCTAGGAGTCACTATAAGATCAGGAGAAGTTATAGTTTAAGAACATGTCTTGAAAAACATAAAGAATTTTCTTTATGAATTAAAAGATAAGAAATTATTGCAGAGATTTCTAGGATATGTTAACTATATTGCTAACAGGTATAAAATTGCATCCATCACTCCCTTTGGACAGTTTGAATGGAATGTTTTCCTTTTGGGTTAAAAATAACTCCTAGTATATTTCAAGAAATGATGAACAAAATTTTCTCTGGATATTCTAATTTTATCATTGTCTATATTGATGACATACTGATATTTTCAAGATCTCCTAAAGAGCATCTTAATTATCTTAAAAAAATTTATCAGCTAATATATGACAATAGTTTAGTTTTGTCTGAGAATAAAATGTCAATATTTAAAGATGAAATTGAATTCCTAGGAGTCACTATAAGATCAGAAGAAGTTATAGTTTAAGAACATGTCTTGAAAAACATAAAGAATTTTCTTTATGAATTAAAAGATAAGAAATTATTGCAGAGATTTCTAGGATATGTTAACTATATTGCTAGATATTATTATAATATAGCTCAAGATAGAATTATTCTGAATAAAATAATGTCAAAGAATCCTCTAGTATGGTTAGATGAAATGACTAAGATTGTTCAAAGAATAAAGTAAAAATTTCAGGACTTACCACCTCTTGTTCTACCTGGTAATGGATTAAAAATTATTGAAATAGATGCCTCAAATTTATATTTGGGTGCTATTTTAAAATAAATATTGTCAGATGGTTCAAAGAAGCCTTGTAGATGTGCTTCTAAAAAATTTAAGCAGGCTCAGAAAATCTATCATTCTACTCATAAAGAAATTCTTGGTGTCATCAAAGCTATTCAATATTTTATGTTCTTTGTTAAATCTAAGAAATTTATTGTTAGATCTGACTTAAATAATTTTATGAGCATCTTGCATTCTAATGATAATCTGAAGAAAGGATCTGTGAGCAGGTTAAGCAAGTGGGCTACATATCTGTTAGACTTTGATTTTACAGTTCAACACATCTTGGAGAAAAAGAATTGTCTCACAAATTTCATCTCTAGAGAATTCAATTTAGAAAGGTCAAAAATATTAGTAATGGTAGTAACAGTCATAGAGGTAAGGGATGAATTCCATCAACATATATGGAGATCAACTATGTCAATTGTAAATTAGTTGACAAATGAGATAAATGCTCTCATCAGACAATCTCATGAAGCTTCTTATGAATTGAACAATACTCATTTAGCATGGACTACTCAGTTTCAAGAACTTGATGGTAAAAAATGGTGTTCTACCATAATGTTATATCATGAAGCCAATAATCCAAGAATTAATGGAATGAATAATCCTTTAAAAAATCTTATTTGTAAGCATGGTTTTGAATTCCTTATCCAATGGTCTACTTTTTGGCCTAGTTTTAATCCTGCTATTGATAATTTTTGGAGATCAGCTAAAATTCTAGATTATTTATTTGAATTTTTGGATTATATAATGCCTAAAAAAGCCTCAAATGATCCTCTTATTCAAATTCCTCCTAAACAAGTAAATAATATACTTATTACTCTGAGGATACCTTTCAGAGTTAAATTTGAATTATTTTCAATCCAAACCTTTCAAGTTAATTTGCATGCCAGTTTATCTCCTACCCAACCATTAGTTGTACTATGGAAGTGACTTATAATTAGTCATCAAGCTATCTTCACTCCTACACCTAGCGATCAGATGTTATAAATTCCTTTATCATTATACATGAATCACACTAATTTTGGCTCTGATGACAATGATAACCTTTATTCTCCCCAAAAAGAATATGAATTATGTGATGATGATTAATGGCTAGTTATAGGGTCTGTCCATAACCATGAATGTGGGCACATTAACCCTCCTTCAAGCAATGTGGACCTCACCACTCTCTAAAGGTGTTATACTGTCGACCATGTCAGTAGATTCCTTTTCTTGTCTTTTCTTCTTTGGTGGTGTGTAGTGGGCCCATAACCCACTTTCTTTTAGCATCTTGCCTATTGTCCATTGATTTGGCATCTTTGTGTTGACCATTGATCTTCCCATTTCTATCTTAGAAATATGGGGAGTTATTTGTGTTACAATCATCAAATGCCTAGAGATCTCTTCTTAGGTGTGTTTTAGTGTGTGAAGTTAGGAATAAGTGTATGCTCTTCACTTGCCCTTCTATGGGAACCTATGAATCAGAAACTATTTTTATGTCTGTAAAGCTATTACAAACATTCTATGTCTATTCTTAAGTGATCTTATTTGTAATGGTATTAGAGCCATGTGCCATGTGTGTTATGTTGCTTCTATAATATTTTCTCTATATATCAATAAAATTATCCTTCCATCTTTTTTTATCTATCTCTTTTCTACTTTTACTCTAGTTATTTGTCTCCATACCCTCTTCAAACAATAGGAAAGGGAATGATCCTTTCAATCCATGAGGAAGGCATGTTGTGGATCTGTATAGTACTGATGATATGAAGATTATGGATGTGACTAATCAGATAACTATAGATAGTATATGTATATCTGATGTTTGTTTTCTTTCTGATATATCTTCTACATCTTTCTTTTCTACAAATGAAATAATAGTAGATTTTAATGAATAAAATCCTAGTCTAGAATGGAAACTCCCTACTCTTAAGCTTACATATTTTTATGATAAGCTTTCTCAATTTCATCTTGCTGCTAAAACTTATATAAAAATATCTAAAAAAATTATCCAAGTCAAGCAAAATGATCATTACAAATATCATTTACAAAACTTTCATGATCAGACTATCCATCAATTAAAATATCAATCTAAGTACAATTTTTTACATGTGGGTGTAGTTTCTATAGGCATTTTCCCATTATTTATATGTGGTTTAAATGTCAATCTTTTAGCACATTTACTGGATAATAGACATACTTATTTTAGTTTCCTACTTATGGACTGTTATCCAAATTGGTCTTCATGATGGTCCCATATATACCACCATTTATCCAAACTATCCTATATCCATCTATCAAGAAGAAAACCTGAATAAGGTCATAAAGCTTTTTCTCTAAACTAAATGTCTCAAAATGATTACTAGTTCCTGCCCTCTTGCTATCAAATACAAGATCATGTATTAATTAACCGATACTCTTCACCCTGTTATTAAACATACCCACATGCAAGGAAAAAGTGTGGTGAGTTGAGACACAAAAAATAGTTAAATTATTCCTACTGAATCCATTTCACGGTCAGAACATAAATTTCCCTAAAAATAGATAGTGGATATAGAATTTGTCCAAAAACCAAGGAAATCCTTATCCTTTGCTGCCTCCATAAAAGACCTGCCAAATAAATCTATTATCAGATTTAATTCCTAGAATGACCTGAAAGATCATATGTAAAATATATAGTTACAACTATCTTTGCCTATGATTAATCCTCATTGTTTGCATACTCAAAAGATCCATGATCCTCAAATAGACTCATATTTCTATGTAGACTTTCAAAAGATCATAAGTCATCCTAACTAGTCTAGTGTTAATATGGTCAAAAGATATCTATCCATTCAAGAACTATTTGAAATAAATAAGAAATTACTTGCTAAGCCAAAAAGATCAACATGAAAGGAACTTCTGAAGAAAAGAATAAAAAATAAATTGAAGAAGATCGTGTATGGAAGACTCGTCTAAAAGATGAGTCTGATACTGAAAAATGATTCCCAAAGGCTACAAATTTTAGTCAGTATTCACCTGATGGTGGATTCAGAGCCCAAATGTATTATTTAAGATCATCAGATAAAAGTCTTGACCAATCCACTAAAGTCAAGTTATTAAATTGGAATAATCTGGAAACCAAATGTTTGAACAATAAAGTTTTAGATATCCAACAAAGTCTTGACCAGGTATCTAAAATGTTGACAAGTATTGAGTTGTATCAAAAGGGAGAGCTTTCTAGAGCAATCAATATTCTAAATGATAATGTTTCTTTTCAGCATAGTCAGCTTGTCTAGAAAATTGATAGTGAATCTAATGGTATTAGACTATGATAACTATTTGCTAATATAAAGATAAAAAATTTAGAAGCCCAAGAGAAAATTGTATTACAGAATCAAGATCAGCTTAACTCTAATATGGTTTCTCTTGAGATAAAACAAGAAGAGGTACATCAGGACATTAGGTTGTTATCCTTAGCATCTAATAGTATAACTAGAGAAATATTTAATCAAAGTGCTATTTTTTTACTATTCCTTAAATCCTAGAATCTATAAAAAAGATAGATCAATTCTTTAAGTCACAGTTAGAAGTGTTTGTGCCTGAAGATACTCATTATAGTCAAAATATTCATTCTTGGCAAAATGAAGTAAAATTAAAAGGAGAGTTATTTTTGAAATCCAAATCAAAGAGTTTGCCAGATACATAAAAATCTATTGATAAGATTTTTTAAGTCGGCATGGCCAAAATAGAGGTTATTGAAAAATAAAGTTATTTTGAATCCAGAGAATCTTCTAGGCCTCCATTAGAGCCTCAAATAAGAACTTTAAACCTTCAACCTCTCTTCTATAAATTCAATTAGGGACCACTAGAAAAAAGGAAAGAAATGATTCATGTTATGCTAGCATGGGCTAGTGTTCAAATATATGGTCTTTTAAAAGATCCCTTCAGTGTCAGCCAACAAATTGCGAATAGATTCATAAGAAATATTAAAGAATGGTGGGATGCTTGTGGTCAATAATTTCATGATAGCATCTACTCACATCCTGAGCCAGTCTCAACACTTTACAATGCTTTGTTTTTAGAGTTTGTTGGTATAGTTGATAATGAGAAAGAAGCAAATAAAGCCAAGTTTCTTAAAGCTCAACTATGTGATATGACTAGACTTGATGAGTACATGTGTTATATAGAAAATCTATTGTATAATTTTGGAGAAATTTTCAATCCTACTTATAAAATCAGGTATATAGAGTCATTTCTAGAATACTTTGTTGCTAAGTATAAAGCTAAAATGGGTGACAATCTTACAATAATGTCTTTTAGAACAATATATCAAAATATCAAGGCAGTCAATGAAATATTTTGTGCAGAAAGAAAAGCACAAAAATAAACTATGAAGTTTCATAAACAAATTGGTGCAAAGTTTTGCAATTCTTTAGATGATAATTTTGGTTGTATAGATGTCCATAAATATAGACAGTATAATAAAAAAAAGAAAAAATCTCATTCTTGTATGCGTTCTTTTGAAAAATGATTTATTTTAAAGCTTTGGAAGCTGAGATAAAAAGAAAAAAATTTGGTCCAAGAAGGATATTTAGAAAAAAAGAAACATGGTTTTTAGAAAAAAAACCTATTAAGTGTTTCCT